>JAWNMU010000092.1:0-10286 GCA_035043665.1 Drosophila quasianomalipes
TGGCAGTTATTATTCCAGGCGAGAATATAGTTTCAGAAGAAGAAGTACCAGCCAATATGAACTATACTCTTTCGGCAATAGACTGTCGCATCCGGAATAGAATTAAATGCTCAATTACTAAGAAAATATAATGTGATCCGCAAATATTAACCCGTTCTAAATAGCGCGAACAATCACCTGAAGTGAATCCAGCGACACCGGAATCCGGCCTAATATTTTGATTTGTAGGTATGTCCACAGACACGTAGGGAGTATCTACTTTTAATGTTTCCACTCAGCCGCGGATTGTAGCTTAATCATCCACGAATCCTCGTCCAGCGAAAGCTTTACATTAATCGTAGCACCACTAGAAGGAATTTGCGTTTGTGTATTGCGAGTCTGACAACACAATTATTCTAAAATTGTTATTGTTCCTAGAACTCACACGAGCGCAATATTGGTTTGTTTACTGAGACGGTCATCATCAATATTTTGGAATCGAATAATGTTACTACATCTCTATTATCAAAACAAAGACAAAGTATGTTGAACTGTAACAGAAATTACTCGAAGTGAGCTCTGTACAGCTGTAAAACACTAGTATGGTTAATTTTCTTCTTTCAATACTACTGTAGATCGGATGCCTAACCGATGGCCTTTCGATTAACCTCCTGTTAGCTTATTAAACACTAATATTTTTAACTGAAACAGTCCCCAAACGTGGTGCGCCAAAATATAATTATAACTAATTATAATTATCTGTAATGAACAATGTGGAGCAGATGGGCTATTAATACGTTCGGAGTACGCGCTTGCTCGGGCCGAAGCTCGCCGGCAATCGGGGTGGGTTATTATTTGTCAACCGACATATTAAAATGGCTTCCTAGTTATTAGTTATATATATTTATTTATGGCGTACTATATTTTTACATAAAGAAAGACAGACGAAGACAGACCATGGACATGAGAAAGAAGAAAAGATCAAAAGTAATAGGAGGATCAAATCACTCAAGTTATCAGGTCATCCCTTTTGTTTGTCTTTTTTTATTGTGGTACCTCTCTACCTCTTTCTTGTGCTACCTTTTTGGCGCACTCGCCCACCCTGCCATGATCCTGCGGGCCGTTATATACATCAGGATCGCTTATATACATCAGGAATTGCATGTCATCCACATAACAACGACCTCAATACATTTAAATATTAATATTAGAAAGGTTTATATATTTGATATTTTTAAAGGCATGATTGGTTGATACCATTAAAATATTATAGATGTATATACCATGAAGCGATAATTGTAGTTTATACGCATGTATGCAGAAAGATTTGTATTTAAATAATAGTAATATGAGAGGATCCAATATTAATTGGTTGGGGGGTATATATATTTGTTTAGTGGACTATTTATTATAATTATGTAGTTTATATGAAAATTATACATTCAGTGCATAGAAGCCTTGCGTTTTTTAAAAAACAAACAAAAATAATTAAATGAATATATATAGTTGATTAGCAGTGTGGCTTCTATTGTAAGAGACTTGTGTACAGTTGCTTAAGTTTAACGAGTAGCTTTGGAAAGGTTATGTACTCACATTATGCACGCATGGTTCTTTATCTAAGCGCGACTCATAATAAAAGAAAGAGAGTAACTTACATACATCATCCCACGCTGGAAGTACTTCCTGGTGTTGGTGTGTGTGTCGCTGTAATTAGTTATCAAGAGAGAGTGCAACCCCCGTGCGAAAGAAGATGAAGACAATTTGTCCGCAGTCAGAAGAACTTATGAAGACACGTTTTGCCAAAAATTCGCTTTACCCTTTATTTCAACAATTTTGAGTTTCCTTTATTATTGTTTTTTATTTTTTTTTTTGGAAGCTCAACACTATTGCTCATAAATGGCGCTATATCCGAAACGTAACAAATTATTGCCCCTTTTTAGGAAATACCAAAGGAAAGGAAATACCAAAGCTCGACAAGCGAATCATTACACACCCTTCCGCCAACATCACACATTGGTGTTGAAAACACCAAAGAGCGATAAACGCTTGAGAGCATAAATTAATGTAGCATAAGGTTATCATTGTTTAATGTCCTTTGTGTGATATTTGCCAATTGGGCGGCCTTGTAAATCTTCTAGTGTTAATAGCTATGACCGACTTTCGTTTTGATTCTAGCTTTTACGAAGGCTGGTGCCAGTTTTGCACTAAAACCTTCAGCGAAGTTACTCAATTGAAAGTTTCTTGTCAAATATTATAGGAAACCTCAGGACTACGTAAATTATAAAGTTTTTTCATTCCGCCAATGCTGCTGTTGTATTCCTTTTTTTGCAGTTTCCCGTATAATGTCAAATGAGTCTTCAAGATTAAATGTGACGGACCGGTCTTCCAACATTTGCAAATAACGCAAGTTCTGGTACGTGGAACCATTAGTGATCATTTGTTGACCATCGCAACACGATATGCGCTGCTACTTATAGCTGCATGAACACTAATCTTAAAGCCTAACATATTCGACTAAGATTTTATCCCAGTTGTTTTAACTTGTTTATATAGGCTTTAATGGCCGCAATGATTGAGCGATTAACGCGCTCAGAAACATTCGACTGCGGGCGTATACCGGAGTGTAGCAGTGTTGTACGCCATATTTATTCAGAAGAGCATTGAACTTATGACATTTAAATTGGACACCATTGTCTGACAATACTATTGCCGGAACTCCGAAGGTATGAAATATATCCTCCTCACAAAACGAATGATTTATTCAGCCGTACATTTTTTTACGTCCTTTATAAAAGGATATTTTCGAAAAATTATACACACCCACAAAACATGTGCGATTGCTGCGAGCATGCCAAAAACGACAAAACTTTTGAAACATCTTTGAATCATGCGCTTAAGGGTGGCGTTACCTCTGCTTGTATCTTACAAATTGCATGGTTTTTAATCGATCTTTATCATACTGTTTCCAAAGTCCGCCATTGCAGATTCGGGTGTAAAAGGACCATTCTATTTTCGTTAAATTTTAACTATTCTTGGAATTTCAACCCATCACCACGCGAGAGCTGCTCAATGCGACATGAGCCACTTAAGGTCGCATGATTCGTGGTTGGAATTCCTGTCCTTATATGTATGATCTAAGATTTCTTTACAGCACATGAATGGCGGCAAGTTCGTCCTTTTCTGTACAAATGAATCGCATTTTGCTGGCCGGGTTTCAACTTACTGACCTCAGAACGAGTCTATTATGCATCATTTCAGTTGCCAATCTTTGGCCAATAATGGCGCTGCATCTCTTCCGTCACAGATGTTGAGCTGAACCTGCATACTGACAAGGATGGAACTATCCTGAATTTTGACATATTAAAGAGGTTTAATGGATACTGCAGTATCTGGCTTGGTACACCGTTTTCGATCTTTCAGATCTATAACACGCCTTCTGCGCTTTGTCTGTCCAAATAAACGTCGCTGCCTTAACGTGTCAGGTAATTGGATAAATTGGCATATCTCAATGAATTTGTGGTACCACCATGTGCCCAAGAACCTACGACTTGCTTTACTGGTTTTGGACTGAAACTCTCGTATACTCTACCTTTTCAGGGTCAGTCTTGATAATACCATTTCCAATAATATGCAATACTTTATCTTTAAGACAAAGACCTCGATGAATACCTTAAGGAAGCCAGGTGACTTTCAAAAGTATCGATAAACAAGATCGTCGATAAATGAAAATTTCGTTTCAGATTTGCCGGTAGAATTTGCCATAGTTTGGACATAGTTTGTGGGGCGTTCGATAATTCAAATGGCATCACTGTAAACTGATACAAGCCTTCCTGACTGGTAAAGGCTGAGTTTAGCTTAACGTCAGCATCTGGATTGATATGCGTTTTATAGTACTGCATTAACCTTGCGACTATGTATACATAAACGCACTTTGCCTGGTTTTTGTACTAAGACGACCGGCGATGACCAAGGGCTATCCGACTCTTCAATTACGCCAAGCGCCAGCATTCTGTCAAGCTCCTCGTACATCAATTTTTCAACATCGAGAGATACATCATAATGACGCTGTTTAATTAGCTGTGTCTCGTTAACTTCAATATTATACATCAACCAGCAAGTCTTTCCCAATCATTTTTCCGCAAATGAAGGAAATAGACGCACTGTTTCTATTAATTCCTTTTTCTGCAAATCTGAAATGATTACCTGTGTGGTGTCTTCAACTTGTAGGCTTATAACAGACTGCGATTGCTCTTTATTCATAACATACAAGGGTAATAAATTAAAACTACGCCAAAAATCGATGCCGAGATATAAGTTTTGAGACAAAGATTGTACTATATAAATACACAATGACTTAGTCCCACCGCGGAAACTAACTGGCGTCGTAATCCTACCAATAATTCGTTGTTTATGGCCATCTGCCGTACTAACATTGGAATTCATTCCCTTGAATTTGGTATTACTGCCTACTATTTATTGTGCAAAACTGCCGCCTATGCAACTGATAGAAGCACCAGTGTCCATTAAACCGCTAATGGTCTTTCCACACAGCGACACTAACGCATATGGTCGGATATCGTTGACATCCTTTATGACTGATGACATGATTGCATTACGGGATACTTGCATAGTTTTCGGAAAGATAATCTTCGTTGTTGATTATGAGTTTTAATTTTAATAACATCAGGTAATTCTTCGTTCAAGTTTTTTGAATTATTATCTAAAGGAATACTAGCGAGTAAAGTCAAGTCCGGTGGTTGATCGAGTGAACTGATCATTTCATCAGTTACTCGGCATTCGTTCCCTTCGAAACAAGTGTGCATGCACTGGTCGACGGTGCACGCGATACTTCGTTTCTTGAAGCATTGCACTTGGTACATGATGGCTTGTATGTGTCACGCCGCAAATATCCGCAAATATTAAACCCGATCTAAATAGCGCCACCAATCCCCTGAGCTGAATCCAACGACACCGGAATCCGGCCTAATATTTTGGTTTGTAGGTATGTCCACAGACACGTAGGGAAATTATAACTAATTATAATTATCTGTAATAAACAATGTGGAGCAGATGGGCTATTAATACGTTCGGAGCACGCGCTTGCTCGGGCCGAAGCTCGCCGGCAATCGGGGTGGGTTATTATTTGTCAACCGACATATTAAAATGGCTTCCTAGTTATTAGTTATATATATTTATTTATGGCGTACCATATTTTTACATAAAGAAAGACAGACGAAGACAGACCATGGACATGAGATAGAAGAAAAGATCAAAAGTAATAGGAGGATCAAATCACTCAAGTTATCAGGTCATCCCTTTTGTTTGTCTTTTTTTATTGTGGTACCTATCTACCTCTTTCTTGTGCTACCTTTTTGGCGCACTCGCCCACCCTGCCATGATCCTGCGGGCCGTTATATACATCAGGATCGCTTATATACATCAGGAATTGCATGTCATCCACATAACAACGACCTCAATACATTTAAATATTAATATTAGAAAGGTTTATATATTTGATATTTTTAAAGGCATGATTGGTTGATACCATTAGAATATTATAGATGTATATACCATGAAGCGATAATTGTAGTTTATACGCATTTATGCAGAAAGATTTGTATTTAAATAATAGTAATATGAGAGGATCCAATATTAATTGGTTGGGGGGTATATATATTTGTTTAGTGGACTATTTATTATAATTATGTAGTTTATATGACAATTATGCATTCAGTGCATAGTCGCCTTGCGTTTTTTTAAAAACAAACAAAAATAATTAAATGAATATATATATTGTTGATTAGCAGCGTGGCTGCTATTGTAAGAGACTTGTGTACAGTTGCTTAAGTTTAAAGAGTAGCTTTGGAAAGGTTATGTATTCAGATTATACATGCATGGTTCTTTATTTAAGCGCGACTCATAATAAAAGAAAGAGAGTAACTTACATACATCCATCATCCCCCGCTGGAAGTACGTCCTGGTGTTGGTGTGTGTGCCGCTGTAATTGGTTACCGAGAGAGAGTGCAAACCGCGTGCGAAAGCTCTCTGTGGGTAATTATCATGGGGGAGAGCAATTATCACAAGCCATGTGCGAAAGCTCGCTGCAAGCATAAGCCATACGCTGAGACAAATTTTTGTGTATTTTTTATCATTCCGTCTGCCATTCTAAATAGAGGGTACTTATTAATTATTTAAAAATATTTTTTTTTCTTAATTACACAGAGCCGTCACAACTTCCTTCTTTTTTTTTGTTTGTTTAACTTGCATTGTAGGGTAAATTTAATTTTAGGATACCTAATAAACAAAAAAATTCTTTTTAAATTACATTTAATCTAACATTAACTCATTTACTTTGCCGAGCGCACGCGCGTATGAGCTTTTTCTATCGTTTTATATTTACTAGAAATATGAAGTTTGAGTCATGTAATACTCATGAATATTGAACTTTACACTGAGGTTAACTTTTCAATTTCAAGGAAATTGCTCTAATTCCTTACTACTTTTATAAGTATTAAAGTTGAATCCATGTTGAAGTTGTGTAAACTGATACAACATATATAAGTTGGTGTGTATGATCGTATGTTAATGTTTGGGCAAATAACTTAGCACCGACATCTCCACCGTGAACATGATTGTGGCAAAGGCACTATATTTATAAAGTTGTCAATTTGATGCTCCAATTAATCCTATATTTCATGAACTACAAATCCAAAGTAGAACACATTACTAGTACTGGGAAAATGCAACACAAAGGGGGGTCATATTAAGTGCCCATTCTAAAAAAACACATTTATTTAAATTGATATCTCTTTTTGTATGGTTGTTAATTCATTTACCTTTAATAAATTTCAGAATAGTCACTGATATAAGAAGCATTTTGTGCAGCAGCTTGCAGCAGCGAAATTTCTAAAAAGAATTTTCTAGTTGGTATTTTAACTTACAGTAGTTGTAGGCTTTTCTCCTTTATACACTAATTATTTTATCACACTGTTCGGCAAATTCTAACTTTTAAATTCGCTTAACCATTTATTTCAACAATTTTTATTTTTTTAAATTTTTTTTATTTTTATTTTTTTTGGAAGCTCAACACTATTGCTCATAGATGGCGCTATATGCGAAACGCAACAAATTATTGCCCCTTTTTAAGAAATACCAAAATTTATAAGGTCGACAAGCGAATCATTACACACCCTTCCGCCAACATAACACTTTGGTGTTGAAAACACCAAAGGGCGGTAAACGCTTGGAGAGCATAAATTAATGTAGATAAGGTTATCATTGTTTAATGTCCTTTGCGTGATATTTGCCAATTGGGCGGCCTTGTAAATCTTCTAGTTCGTAATAGCTATGACCGACTTTGGTTTTGATTCTAGCTTTTACGAAGACTGGTGCCAATTTTGCACTAAAACCTTCAGTGAAGTTACTCAATAGAAAGTTTCTTCTATATACTTCTTTTCCAATATTATAAGAAACCTCACGACTACGTAAATTATAAAGTAAATTATAAAGTTTTTCATTCCGCAATGATTGAGCGATTCACGCACTCAGAAGCATTCGATTGCGGGCGTATACCGGAGTGTAGCAGTGTTGCACACCATATTTATTCAGAAGAGCATTGAACTTATGACATTTAAATTGGACACCATTGTTCGACAATACTATTTCCGGAACTCCGAAAATATGAAATATATCCTCCTCTACAAAACGAAGGATTTATTCAGCTGTACATTTTTTTACGGCCTTTATAAAAGAATATTTCGACAAATGATCCACAGCCACAAAAATCCCTATATTGCCTGATTCGCTGCGAGGATATGGATCCAGAAAATCGACAAAAATCTTTTGAAAACATCTTTGCATATCTATGTTCAGCTGTAATGGTGGTCGTAATGAACGATTTGGATGTTTCGTACACTTACAAATGTCGCATTGGTTTTTATATACGATGTTTCATCATTTACCATGTTTGTCCAAAAGTAATGACGCCGGATTCTTTCAAGGGTTTTAGTGATACCGCTATGAGAAGCGACTGAACTATCATGATTTTGCTTTAAAAGTTTTGGAACTAGTTCTTTGGGAACCCAGATCTTCCGACACACATCATTAGCGACTTGCTCGCCAGAGGCATGCTCAGCACGTCGATAAATAACATTATCAATAATTTGCTGGCTTTGAATCTTTCTTCTTAGTTCTTGATATTCATCAGAATTGAAATGTTTATCCTTAAGGTCGATGTTGTTATCGATACTGATTGACGATAAGTCCTCACAATGAATTCGGACAGCGCATCAGGAACCACATTTTGGCTGCCTTTTCGGTGGTAAATTTTAAATGTAAATCCTTGTAATTTAAGAGCCCATCTGGTCAAGGGAGCTTAAGTCAGAATGTGACACGAGCCACTTCAAGGACCCATGATCCGTGGGTATAGAGAATTCTGTCCTTCTATGTATGCTCTAAATTTTTTTAAACACATAATGGCGGCTAAGCATTCTTTTTCCGTCACAGAATAGTTGAGCTGAGCCTAGTTCAACTTACGTGACATAAAAGCAATGGGAATATCACTTCCGTTGCAATCGTGCTGTACCAATACTCCACCTACATCAGTATGGCTTGCATCACAATGGCTAGCGAATGGTAGTGAAAAGTTGGGGCTATGCAGTACAGGCGCTGTACACAGTTTGTCTTTCAGGTCTATAAACGCCTTCTGTGCTTTGTCTGTCCAAATAAACTTGCGTCGCTGCCTTAACGTGTCGTGACGCTGTTTAATTAGCTGTGTCTCGTTAACTTCAATATTATGCATCAACCAGCAAGTCTTTCACAATCCTTTTTCCGCAAATTGAAGGAAATAGACCACTGTTTCTATTAATTCCTTTTTCTGAAAATCTGAAATTATTATCCTGTGGTGTCTTCAACTTGTAGGCTTGATAACTAGACTGCGATTGCTTTTATTCATAACATACAAGGGTAATAAATTTAAACAACGCCAAAAATCGATGCCGAGATATAAGTTTTGAGAAAAGATGGTACTATATAAATTCACAATGGCTTAGTATCACCGAGGAAACTAACTGGCGTCGTAATCCTATCAATAATTCGTTGTTTGTGGCCATCTGCCGTACTAACATTGCAATTCATTCCCTTGAATTTGGTATGACTGTTTAGTAGTTCTTGTGCAAAACTGCCGCCTATGCAACTGATAGAAGCGCCAGTGTCCATTAAACCGCTAATGGTCTTGCCACACAGCGACACTAACGCATAGGTCGATATCGTTGACATCCTTTATGACTGATGACATGATTGCATTACTGGATACTTTGCATAGTTTTCGGAAAGATAACCTTCGTTGTTGATTATGAGTTTTGATTTTAATAACATCTGGTAATTCTTCGTTCAAGTTTTTTGAACTATTATCGAGTGAACTGATCATTTCATCGGTTACTCGGTGTTCGTTCCCTTCGAAACAAATTTGCGTACACTGGTCGACGGTGCACGCTACACTTCGTTTTTTGAAGCATTGCACTTTGTACATGACGGCTTGTATGTGTCACGCCTTCCGCATCCGTAACATAACACTTTACGTTCTGCTTCACAATCTTGGTATCGATGACCATGTCTCCCACAATTCCAACACGAAACAGCTATAGCAGCGATCTTTGGATTTTCTAACTTCTGCTCGCAATTTGCTTGTATTGCAATTTCATGAACCTGCCATCCTGGAACTAGGCTGAGAAGGTACAATAGTTTTTGTAACTGCTTTCATGAACCGTTCTCTCCTGCGTACGATATGTCCCAACTGCTCCAGATTATAAATCGGTACGTATAAAATCTCATGCTGCACTTCCGGTGGTCCACAACTGTGTGAGACTGCTGAGACGCTCTTGCCCCTTGGTAAGCACTTTGCTCTGTGCTAGTACTAGCTATTGCTTCGACGGGTTTGGATTGAGGGACTGTACACGACTCATTGCCTGCCTTACTCCTGATACAGAGCTAATTCCCACCTTTGAGGACTGCATTTTTCCTGTTGTAGCGCCTTTATGCATAGTTTGCGTTATAACTTTAACGACCTTAGACTTAGATCGCGTTATAATGTCTTGGGGCTTCAATGATTCATTATATGAATGCAAATTCCTTCCCGAGAATATGTATGCCTTTACTTAATTTACTTGACCCACGAAATGATTTGGAAAAGAGAAAAAAAAAAACAATCGCTCTCATAGTTGACTGACTCTTACATTAGGTGATAAGATAGGATAGAGGTAAAAGAAAAGTGTAATTGCTTCAATGATCCCATTTTCGTCTGCAAATAT
>JAWNMU010000093.1:0-13600 GCA_035043665.1 Drosophila quasianomalipes
AAATTTAAAAAACTCATTTTGCTGGGTGGTGCTGGCTTTTTTACCCTCTTTCTCGCTCCAGCTGCTGAATGAAAAGTGGGATCAACAAAGTTGGCTGCTTTCTAAAAGCTCACCTGTATGGCTAGTAGGGTAACCTTGAGCATGCTTCGGTTACATAAATACTCTTTTCAATAACTTTTCAACTTCATGGACGATGAAAGTCCAGGGATTTTCACTTGTGTCAGCTTATGACCCGGCCGATCCCTACCATGGGAGTTAACGAGGTGAACTCTCGTTGGAGAATTCTGAATACCATAGCAGAGTCTATTTAAATGGATGGAGTTGCTGGAAATTTCCCGGAGGAAAAAGCGGAAGATTGAGAAGGAGGTGAAGACTATTATCATTACTAATGAGAACGCTTCAGTTAACAAGAAGCCAAAGTTAGAAGAGCCCGAAATCTAGGTGATAGCTATGGAGCCCACCATCGAGAAGCTTTGTGATAAGATATTCATCTCTGCAGAATGGGAAATTCGTAAATTACGTTACGAGGATGATGAACTAGAGATTAATAACGAATTTTTGAACTTTATAAAAAATATTTATTAATAAATAAAAATAAAATAAAAAATACAATCCGCGAAATTCGATTAAAGGCACTTGATTTTTTCACTATAAAATTAAAAATGAAATTTTAAAAATCTTTTTGCTCCACAAAAGTTGGCGGTTATAAATTCACGTCAAATAAAAAGGAAATCCCTGCGAAGTACGCAGACACAAAAGCCGTAGAGACCGCGCTACCCTTGGTCTGCACTATGAGAATGCAGTCTCTAGTGAAGAATTCTGAAAAGATAGTAAAGTTAATACTCTTCCTAACCATGATGCATGCGTGGGTGAGGATCTCTCCGAGTACCTTCGAGTCGGCCGTGTACAGGCCTTGAATGCCATTGTTGATCCATGGCTCCTGCCCCGTCACCGCTGCTCGTCATATCGACGCCAGCTACTGCTGCATCTTGCAGCTCCTCCGCCAGCTCCTGTGAGGATACAGAAATGCCGCCATCTCTTCTTGGCCGAGCGTCACCCCTGCCAACTCCTTGTCCTCTGCGAGGTCCCCCGACAAGTCGGCGGACTTCGCAAGGGGACTGCTCTGCTCTGTTGCAGGAGTGTCTGATGTGGTGAGAATATCCACTTCGACGATCCCCTTGCCCAATTGGAGCAGGCTGTGGCTTTGCTCCGACCCTCGTTTTTAGTCCGCTTGCGGGGATGGTCCCATAACAGAAGGAGATCTGGTGCCCCATCTCTACAATTATATCCATTTCATTCCAAATGTGGTGACTTTAGCCTTAAAATTGTGGGAGATATGTGGCTTCATCAACTTGCGAACATCGATTTTATAGATTTCCTAGCCCCTAGTGAACGTTGCAATTTAATTTGTACACGTTGTCTGACGCGAGCACAGACCAATACAGGCGGACAGACTGAAGGACGGACAGATAGACAGCATGATGGACATTGCACAAAACCAATTTACTATGATACCTTCCGTTTCAAAGTACAACAAAAGAGAACATTGCAGTCGGGCGTAACCGACTGCGAAATACTTTCATACCATAAATTATTCCAGCAGATAATAAGTAAAAACTAACAGGTTGGATGTAGCCAAGAAGTACTGTCCTAGTTTGCCTTTCAAATTTCGGTATGTATAAGCTAGTACCTTTCCTTCGAAGTTTGGTAACTGTAGTTCTTAAATTACGGAAAATATGAGAATTTGAAAATGTTGGGGCGGGAGTGGGTGTAGTCAAAAAAATTATTAGAGAATGTTCCTAGTAATCTTCCTTCCAAGTTTGATAACTGTAGCTCTTAAACTTAATATGTAGGCTTTTATCGTTTTTGTGGGTAAGGGTGCGCCTGGTCCAATATTGTTTTGTTTTAAAACCTTTACTCCAAATAGTTTACAAGTTAAAAATAAATAACATTTTTTAATATTACATAAAATGAAAACAATTAAGAAAATTGAATTGAATCAATTGAATTATTCCAATTATTGTTATTTTTTTAAATCTATATCCCTTCTAAAATTTGTGTTAGATTTTAAGCAGCCAATTGCATTACATATTAAGAATATTAACATTAGTTAAAATTACAAACCTGAATGATCCTAAAAATTAAGAATTTATAACGTTTTCGAAATGATGGAATAATTATCGTGTGTATGGGGGCCGGTCGAAATGATTTAATGGAATATACATTTTATTAGGAAATCTCTCATAACTTGTATTCAGAGATTCTTGGTTGGATTGATATAGATAACGGGGATCAATCACCAGGTCCGATCCCGCTAATTTTAGTAGACAGTCAAGTAGGTGTCGAAACTGTCATTTAACAATAATAACTACTTTCTTTGTTCATTGGTGCCTTTTGAAATTTAGCACTGCACATTTAATTCAAAAGGAACTCTGTAATAATTAAATGTAATAAAGCCAAAGGAAACGGCAACCCCATTCTCCCGAAAGAGCTGGGGTATCAAAGGGTCCCGACCTGTCAGGCTCCCTTTTAGGCTGTATTTATACAGAGAATATTATATTCTGGGGAGTTCCCTACTGAAGACAGTTTGGTCCGTTACAGTACAATGGAACAATAAAAAAACTTCTTGAATGATGATACAAGTGCATTTCCTTTTAAAAGGAAAATATCACTCAGATCAGAAAACAATTACTGAAATATCATTTATAATTCTTCATGAGATTAACAAAAATAAAATTGAGAAAGAAGAACTCTTGAAAAATCAGAAAGCTCCTTTTCACTTAGAACTTTATTTAACAGTGAAAGTCAAAATAAAGTCATATAAATTTAGAAATTGACTCCAAAAGGTTCGGTAGTAAAATTCATAAATAATGATCTAATAATGTGTACCAAGAGTTATAATCTATATGAGCGTTAGTAAGTTCGGACATTACTCAAATGAGTGGAATAAAAAGATAACTAATTTCTACTTGGTGAAAATGTATATGGAAAATTGTCAAAGTATTGGTCCGATATACCCTGAACCCAGCTGTTAAATATATCATAGTTTTATTGACACGTATCTCTTTAACATGTTTGCACCCAAATGTGAGCAGGTCTGCAAGTGCACTCATTTCTTTTAACAATCACAGCCACTGAAGAGAACAAAAAAAAGAATCAATTACAGGATAGTTTAAGAAATATTTCGCATTAAACAGCGAGACAGCTACTTCTACCGCAATGGATACACATCACTGGTTTCAGTGAAAGATGGTATTAAAATACCTTTTATTATTAACTTTCACTATACTTAATAATACCCCTTAATCTCAGTTTGCCTTTTTCTGAGCACACGGCATTCAAAGTATTTGCTCGGAAGTCACTCCCTTACAACTGGGGACACTCCCCCAAGAAGTCTATACATTAATCCATTCGAAAATCGGTTTCCCAGTTTGGGAGCTATAATATACCAACGCAGATTTCAATAGTTTATATTTTTCATAATATTACTTTTTTATGCAATAATTATCTTGCACGGAAAATTTTCAACAGAATATGTTTACCAAGGTCATAAACAAAATGCATGTCAGTTCTAACGGGTGGCCGAAAAGGGAATTGCAAAATCGTAAACAGCCGTTATCCAAAAACTTAATTGACAATCCAAAGAATGTATTTGACACAATTTTCCAATTATTTAAATTAATAAATCTTGTTAATTTTTTTGCTAAATAGTCTTAAGAAGTCCACTTAATAGTATGAAAATTAGAAAATAAATAAAAGTTTTCCAAAAGAAGTTAGAAAATATGAATTTATTGACATACTGTATATATACATATATAAATACGTACACGTCACATATTTATGCTACAGAGAATGCTTGCGGCGACGGATAGCAATGAATTCAGACATGAGACATGGCATTATCGACCTCGGCTGATGTGATCCTTCTTCACTTCGTTGGCTGGCATTGCTTTTGTTCATCTATAATATGCATCAGTATTTTTTGTATATCTGGATAGTGCTTAACAGTTTTATTGTTATGATTTGATATCGAAGGTATGTATAGTATATTGGAAATGTGCAATATCCGTCATGCTGTCTGTCCGTCTGCTGTTTGACTGACCGTCTGCATGAACCAACTTTGTTTGACACCCTTAAAGACTTGAAACTTGAAACACATACTGGTCTGTGCTCGCGACAGACAAAGTGTCGAAAAATGGTAAGTGCTACCTCCACCGTGGGCTAGGAAATCGATAAAAATTGTTTCGTATATCGAATCAAAGTCAGATATATCGAATATATTAAGGTTTTAAGCCTCAAGCTTCTGTCCGCTGTGGTTTGTGTCGTCTGGACACAGATCGGCATATGCCAACGCCCACCTCCGCCGCCACAAGGAAACTTCGGTCCTAGAAATGCGCATATCTTCTACAATTTGTAAGCTCAAGTCATCCAAATTTTAAAAAGAACGTTACTGGTAACCTACAAGACAGATGAAATACGCCTACTCCACCTCCCTCAACCGATACACCTGTTGGTGTAAATCGATAAGACCATATATCTCACACAATTTGAAAGCCAGGTTCACCAAATCTGAAAGATTATACTGCTAAAATCTGAAACAAGACAGATGAAAATGCCCATATCCACCCCTAAATACACCGTGGGACGATAAGACCCATATCAATTTAAGAGCTCAGTTGCCAAACTTAGAAAGTAGATTACTAATATCGTACTCCAAAAATTTGTATTTGGCTACGCCCATTCCCGACTTTAAAATTCCCTAGAAGCCTATGCCTCTCGCATTTTAATAACTTCAGTTACCAAACTTAAAAGGAAGATTACTAAGAGCCTTCTCAATGATTGATAATTTTTTCAACCATATTTCGCAGTCGGTTACGCCCAACTGCAACGGTCTCTCGTTTATGCTTTCGATTGGTCAAAATGTTTTTTTTCTTATTTTTTGGACAGTTATCACGTGATTTTAAGTGTAAAAACATTTTTGCATGGCGACCATTTTTTTCTGCCACTCGTACTTTTCAAAAAATTTAAAAAACTCATTTTGCTGGGTGCTGCTGGCTTTTTTACCCTCTTTCTCGCTCCAGCTGCTGAATGAAAAGTGGGATCAACAAAGTTGGCTGCTTTCTAAAAGCTCACCTGTATGGCTAGTAGGGTAACCTTGAGCATGCTTCGGTTGCATAAATACTCTTTTCAATAACTTTTCAACTTCATGGACGATGAAAGTCCAGGGATTTTCACTTGTGTCAGCTTATGACCCGGCCGATCCCTACCATGGGAGTTAACGAGGTGAATCTCGTTGGAGAATTCTGAATACCATAGCAGAGTCTATTTAAATGGATGGAGTTGCTGGAAATTTCCCGGAGGAAAAAGCGGAAGATTGAGAAGGAGGTGAAGACTATTATCATTACTACTGAGAACGCTTCAGTTAACAAGAAGCCAAAGTTAGAAGAGCCCGAAATCTAGGTGATAGATATCATTGGTAGGGACAAGCTATGGAGCCCACATCGAGAAGCTTTGTGATAAGATATTCATCTCTGCAGAATGGGAAATTCGTAAATTACGTTACGAGGATGATGAACTAGAGATTAACAACGAATTTTGAACTTTATAAAAAATATTTATTAATAAATAAAAATATATACAATCCGCGAAATTCGATTAAAGGCACTTGATTTTTCACTATAAAATTAAAAATAAAATTATAGAAATCTTTTTGCTCCACAAAGTTGGCGGTTATAAATTCACGTCAATTAAAAGGAAATAAATTTGTAATATTAACATAACATTTTTTTCTCTTTAAGTGAGTTAGGTACGAGATGTGTTAAGCCTCCATTTGATTATAGCTAAACAAAAATCGATTTGACATCGATTCAAAATCTCTTTAAGCTCAGATAGTGCGATTTTGAACCATTTCTTAACGACGGCCTTCGTAGCTGCTCAACTGTCTCAAACTGTCGATTACTTACTCGACGGAACAGTGTCCCCACATGATCTCTTTGGGATTCAAGTCGGGTGATCTTCCTGACCACTCTAAAATCTTAATATTCATATCCCAAAACTACGCCCGTACATGTATTGAAGCATTATCCTGCTGGAATAAGACATCTGGTTGATGATCCATAAAGTTCACCAAAACTTCGTCCAAAAAGTTAATATAACCCTTGGAGCTCATACGGCATGAAATTTTACAAATCAAGGTCCTGTTGTGATGACTGAATGCAGCTCAGATCATGAGAGAAGCACCGTCACAGATTCGAGTATGGACAAATTGGCATTGGCATCGCATCCTATGAGTACTGAGATCTTCTCTCTCCTGCAGTAATCCACCAGTTTTTCTATTTGGTGGGTAGGCTCCATCACCTGCGAAGTACGCAGACACAGAAGCCGTAGAGACCGCGCTACCCTTGGTCTGCACCACTATGAGAATGCAGTCTCTAGTGAAGAATTCTGAAAGGATAGTAAAGTTAATACTCTTCCTAACCATGATGCATGCGCTGGGTGAGGATCTCTCCGATCCCAGATTACCTTCGAGTCGGCCGTGTACAGGCCTTTAATGCCATTGTTGATCCATGGCTCCTGCCCCGTCACCGCTGCTCGTCATATCGACGCCAGCTACTGCTGCATCTTGCAGCTCCTCCGCCAGCTCCTGTGAGGATACAGGAATGCCGCCATCTCTTCTTGGCCGAGCGTCACCCCTGCCAACTCCTCGTCCTCTGCGAGGTCCCCCGACAAGTCGGCGGGCTTCGCAAGGTGACTGCTCTGCTCTGTCGCAGGAGTGTCTGATGTGGTGAGAATATCCACTTCGACGATCCCCTTGCCCAATTGGAGCAGGCTGTGGCTTTGCTCCGACCCTCATTTTTAGTCCGCTTGCGGGGATGGTCCCATAACGGAAGGAGATCTGGTGCCCCATCTCTACAATTATATCCATTGCATTCAGGGGCACGCCCTTCCATGATTGTAGCCGCGGCACTACGGTTCGCAGCCAATCAGCTGAGGCCTCATCCCAGCATTCAATGACCAGGAAACCAACCCGGAAATGAATGCCCGCGAATGAGACCGCAATGTCCCCTCCAGACGCAATGACTTCGTCTATGATGGCCCTCTTCCAACACAGACAAGTCTCCTGAGAAAATAACTCCACTTAAAATTTTTCTCGTTGAGGTGCGTGGGGAGGTGGAGGTGGGCGTGGCATATGCCGATTTTTGAAGGAAATCGCCAATAACTTACTAACCAAATGTGGTGACTTTAGCCTTAAAATTGTGGGAGATATGTGGCTTCATCAACTTGCGAACATCGATTTTATAGATTTCCTAGCCCCTAGTGAACGTTGCAATTTAATTTGTACACTTTGTCTGACGCGAGCACAGACCAATACAGACGGACAGACTGAAGGACGGACAGATAGACAGCATGATGGACATTGCACAAAACCAATTTACTATGATACCTTCCGTTTCAAAGTACAACAAAAGAGAACATTGCAGTCGGGCGTAACCGACTGCGAAATACTTTCATACCATAATTTATTCCAGCAGATAATAAGTAAAAAATAACAGGTTGGATGTAGCCAAGAAGTACTGTCCTAGTTTGCCTTTCAAATTGCGGTATGTATAAGCTAGTACCTTTCCTTCGAAGTTTGGTAACTGTAGTTCTTAAATTACGGAAAATATGAGAATTTGAAAATGTTGGGGCGGGAGTGGGTGTAGTCAAAAAAATTATTAGAGAATGTTCCTAGTAATCTTCCTTCCAAGTTTGATAACTGTAGCTCTTAAACTTAATATGTAGGCTTTTATCGTTTTTGTGGGTAAGGGTGCGCCTGGTCCAATATTGTTTTGTTTTAAAACCTTTACTCCAAATAGTTTACAAGTTAAAAATAAATAACATTTTTTAATAATACATAAAATAAAAACAATTAAGAAAATTGAATTGAATCAATTGAATTATTCCAATTATTGTTATTTTTTTAAATCTATATCCCTTCTAAAATTTGTGTTAGATTTTAAGCAGCCAATTGCATTACATATTAAGAATATTAACATTAGTTAACATTACAAACTTGAATGATCCTAAAAATTAAGAATTTATAACGTTTTCGAAATGATGGAATAATTATCGTGTGTATGGGGGCCGGTCGAAATGATTTAATGGAATATACATTTTATTAGAGAATCTCTCATAACTCGTATTCAGAGATTCTTGGTTGGGTTGATATAGATAACGGGGATCAATCACCAGCTCCGATCCCGCTAAATTTAGTAGACAGTCAAGTAGGTGTCGAAACTGTCATTTAACAATAATAACTGCTTTCTTTTGTTCATTGGTGCCTTTTGAAATTTAGCACTGCACATTTAATTCAAAAGGAACTCTGTAATAATTAAATGTAATAAAGCCAAAGGAAACGGCAACCCCATTCTCCCGAAAGAGCTGGGGTATCAAAGGGTCCCGACCTGTCAGGCTCCCTTTTAGGCTGTATTTATACAGAGAATATTATATTCTGGGGAGTTCCCTACTGAAGACAGTTTGGTCCGTTACAGTACACTGGAACAATAAAAAAACTTCTTGAATGATGATACAAGTGCATTTCCTTTTAAAAGGAAAATATCACTCAGATCAGAAAACAATTACTGAAATATCATTTACAATTCTTCATGAGATTAACAAAAATAAAATTGAGAAAGAAGAACTCTTGAAAAATCAGAAAGCTCCTTTTCACTTAGAACTTTATTTAACAGTGAAAGTCAAAATATAAATTTAGAAATTGACTCCAAAAGGTTCGGTAGTAAAATTCATAAATAATGATCTAATAATGTGTACCAAGAGTTATAATCTATATGAGCGTTAGTAAGTTCGGACATTACTCAAATGAGTGGAATAAAAAGATAACTAATTTCTACTTGGTGAAAATGTATATGGAAAATTGTCAAAGTATTGGTCCGATATACCCTGAACCCAGCTGTTAAATATATCATAGTTTTATTGACACGTATCTCTTTAACATGTTTGCACCCAAATGTGAGCAGGTCTGCAAGTGCACTCATTTCTTTTAACAATCACAGCCACTGAAGAGAACAAAAAAAAGAATCAATTACAGGATAGTTTAAGAAATATTTCGCATTAAACAGCGAGACAGCTACTTCTACCGCAATGGATACACATCACTGGTTTCAGTGAAAGATGCTGATTTAAATACCTTTTATTATTAACTTTCATTATACTTAATAATACCCCTTAATCTCAGTCTGCCTTTTTCTGAGCACACGGCATTCAAGGTATTTGCTCGGAAGTCACTCCCTTACAACTGGGACACTCCCCCAAGAAGTCTATACATTAATCCATTCGAAAATCGGTTTCCCAGTTTGGGAGCTATAATATACCAACGCAGATTTCAATAGTTTATATTTTTCATAATATTACTTTTTTATGCAATAATTATCTTGCACGGAAAATTTTCAACAGAATATGTTTACCAAGGTCATAAACAAAATGCATGTCAGTTTCTAACGGGTCGGCCGAAAAGGGAATTGCCAAATCGTAAACAGCCGTTATCCAAAAACTTAATTGACAATCCAAAGAATGTATTTGACACAATTTCCCAATTATTTAAATTAATAAATCTTGTTAATTTTTTTTGCTAAATAGTCTTAAGAAGTCCACTTAATAGTAGGAAAATTAGAAAATAAATAAAAGTTTTCCAAAAGAAGTTAGAAAATATGAATTTATTGACATACTGTATATATACATATATAAATACGTATATAAATACGTACACGGACGGGTACGACGGACGAACGGACAGACGGAAGGACAGACAGACGGACATGGCTATATCGACTCGGCTGTTGATCCTCTTCACTTCGTTGGCTGGCTTGCCTTTTTCATCTTTTATTTATTAAACATTTTTTTTGTATATCTGGATAGTCTTAACAGTTTTATTGTTATGATTTGATATCGAAGGTATTATAGTATATTGGTTTTGTGCAATATCCGTCATGCTGTCTGTCCGTCTGTCTGTTTGTCTGTCCGTCTGCATGAACACAACTTTTTTTGACACCCTTAAAGACTTGAAACTTGAAACACATACTGGTCTGTGCCCGCGTCAGACAAAGTGTGAAAATTGGAGTGCTACGCCCACCAGGGGGCTAGGAAATCGATAAAATCGATTCGTAAATCAATAAAGCCACATATATCCAACAATTTTAAGGCTAAAGCCACCAACTTTGGTTGCTGTGGTTTGGTTCAAAGATCGGCATATGCCACGCCCACCTCCGCCGCCCCCAGAAACTTCGGTCCTAGAAATGCGCATATCTTCTACAATTTGTAAGCTCAAGTCATCAAATTTTAAAAGAACGTTACTGGTAACCTACAAGACAGATAAAATACGCCCACTCCACCTCCCTCAACCGATACACCTGTTGGTGTAAATCGATAAGACCATATATCTCACACAATTTGAAAGCCAGGTTCACCAAATCTGAAAGTTATACTGCTAAAATCTGAAACAAAATTTGGGAAAATGCCCATATCCACCCCTAAATACAATAAAAGACCATATCAATTTAAGAGCTTCAGTTGCCAAACTTAGAAAGTAGATTACTAATATCGTACTCCAAAAATTTGTATTTGGCTACGCCCATTCCCGACTTTAAAATTCCCAGAAGCCTATGCCTCTCGCAATTTAATAATTTCAGTTACCAAACTTAAAAGGCAGATTACTAAGAGCCTTCTCTGATAATTTTTTCAACCATATTTCGCAGTCGGTTACGCCCAACTGCAACGGTCTCTCGTTTATGCTTTCGATTGGTCAAAATGTTTTTTCTTATTTTTGGACAGTTATCACGTGATTTTAAGTGTAAAAACATTTTTGCATGCCGACCATTTTTTTCTGCCACTCGTACTTTTCAAAAAATTTAAAAAAATCATTTTGCTGGGTGCTGCTGGCTTTTTTACCCTCTTTCTCGCTCCAGCTGCTGAATGAAAAGTGGGATCAACAAAGTTGGCTGCTTTCTAAAAGCTCACCTGTATGGCTAGTAGGGTAACCTTGAGCATGCTTCGTTTGCATAAATACTCTTTTCAATAACTTTTAAACTTCATGGACGATGAAAGTCCATGGATTTTCACTTGTGTCAGCTTATGACCCGGCCGATCCTACCATGGGAGTTAACGAGGTGAATCTCGTTGGAGAATTCTGAATACCATAGCAGAGTCTATTTAAATGGATGGAGTTGCTGGAAATTTCCCGGAGGAAAAAGCGGAAGATTGAGAAGGAGGTGAAGACTATTATCATTACTACTGAGAACGCTTCAGTTAACAAGAAGCCAAAGTTAGAAGAGCCCGAAATCTAGGTGATAGATATCACTGAGTAGGGACAAGCTATGGAGCCCACCATCGAGAAGCTTTGTGATAAGATATTCATCTCTGCAGAATGGGAAATTCGTAAATTACGCTACGAGGATGATGAACTAGAGATTAACAACGAATTTTTGAACTTTATAAAAAATATTTATTAATAAATAAAAATATATACAATCCGCGAAATTCGATTAAAGGCACTTGATTTTTTCACTATAAAATTAAAAATAAAATTATAAAAATCTTTTTGCTCCACAAAAGTTGGCGGTTATAAATTCACGTCAAATAAAAAGGAAATAAATTTGTAATATTAACATAACATTTTTTT
This sequence comes from Drosophila quasianomalipes, assembly GCA_035043665.1. Taxonomy (NCBI): domain Eukaryota; kingdom Metazoa; phylum Arthropoda; class Insecta; order Diptera; family Drosophilidae; genus Drosophila; species Drosophila quasianomalipes. The sequence continues at coordinate 11,675 of JAWNMU010000093.1, forward strand.
TTCTCTTTAAAGTGAGGTTAAGGTGCGAGATGTGTTAAGCCTCCGGATTTGATTATAGCTAAACAAAAATCGATTTGACATCGATTCAAAAACTCTTTAAGCTCAGATAGTGCGATTTTGAACCATTTCTTAACGACGGCCTTCGTAGCTGCTCAACTGTCTCAAACTGTCGATTACTTACTCGACGGAACAGTGTCCCCACATGATCTCTTTGGGATTCAAGTCGGGTGATCTTCCTGACCACTCTAAAATCTTAATATTCTTATCCAAAAACTACGCCCGTTTGAAGCATTATCCTGCTGGAATAAGACATCTGGTTGATGCTCCATAAAGTTCACGAAAACTTCGTCCAAAAAGTTAATATAACCCTTGGAGCTCATACGGTCTGAAATTTTACAAATCAAGGTCCTGTTGTGATAACTGAATGCAGCTCAGATCATGAGAGAAGCACCGTCACAGATTCGAGTATGGACAAATTGGCATTGGCATCGCATCCGATGAGTACTGAGATCTTCTCTCTCCTGCAGTAATCCACCAGTTTTTCTATTTGGTGGGTAGGCTCCATCACCTGCGAAGTACGCAGACACAGAAGCCGTAGAGACCGCGCTACCCTGGGTCTGCACCACTATGGGAATGCAGTCTCTAGTGAAGAATTCTGAAAGGATAGTAAAGTTAATACTCTTCCTAACCATGATGCATGCTCTGGGTGAGGATCTCTCCGATCCCAGATTACCTTCGAGTCGGCCGTGTACAGGCCTTTAATGCCATTGTTGATCTATGGCTCCTGCCCCGTCACCGCTGCTCGTCATATCGACGCCAGCTACTGCTGCATCTTGCAGCTCCTCCGCCAGCTCCTGTGAGGATATAGGAATGCCGGCATCTCTTCTTGGCCGAGCGTCACCCCTGCCAACTCCTCGTCCTCTGCGAGGTCCCCCGACAAGTCGGCGGGCTGCGCAAGGTGACTGCTCTGCTCTGTCGCAGGAGTGTCTGATGTGGTGAGAATATCCACTTCGACGATCCCCTTGCCCAATTGGAGCAGGCTGTGGCTTTGCTCCGACCCTCATTTTTAGTCCGCTTGCGGGTGTGGTCCCATAACGGAAGGAGATCTGGTGCCCCATCTCTACAATTATATCTATTGCATTCCAGGGGCACGCCCTTCCATGATTGTAGCCGCGGCACTACGGTTCGCAGCCAATCAGATGAGGCCTCATCCCAGCATTCAATGACCAGGAAATCAACTCGGAAATGAATGCCCGCGAATGAGACCGCAATGTCCCCTCCAGACGCATTGACTTCGTCTATGATGGCCCCTTTCAACACAGACAAGTCTCCTGAGGAAAATAACTCCACTTAAAATTTTTCTCGTTGAGGTGCGTGGGGCGGTGGAGGTGGGCGTGGCATATGCCGATTTTTGAAGGAAATCGCCAATAACTTACTAACCAAATGTGGTGACTTTAGCCTTAAAATTGTGGGAGATATGTGGCTTCATCAACTTGCGAACATCGATTTTATAGATTTCCTAGCCCCTAGTGAACGTTGCAATTTAATTTGTACACTTTGTCTGACGCGAGCACAGACCACTACAGACAGACATACTGACGGACGGACAGATAGACAGCTTGATGGACATTGCACAAAACCAATTTACTATGATACCTTCCGTTTCAAAGTACAACAAAAGAGAACAATGCAGTCGGCATATCCGACTGCGAAATACTTTCATACCATAATTTATTCCAGCAGATAATAAGTAAAAAATAACAGGTTGGATGTAGCCAAGAAGTACTGTCCTAGTTTGCCTTTCAAATTGCGGTATGTATAAGCTAGTACCTTTCCTTCGAAGTTTGGTAACTGTAGTTCTTAAATTACGGGAAATATGAGAATTTGAAAATGTTGGGGCGGGAGTGGGTGTAGTCAAAAAAATTA
>JAWNMU010000094.1:2500-47500 GCA_035043665.1 Drosophila quasianomalipes
AGCTATTCTAGTTAAACTTGTAAATACTCACATCTCTTGAACGTAAATTCTTGAAGAAAATGCTCCAAATACTCGCGCATAAGCTTCGGCTCCATGGTGGACACGTCATATATGTGGATGCGTTATTTCATCCGAATGACATCGAGGAGAACCTCCTCTTCACCCCTATGATCGTATCAGAAGCAATCAAACACGGTAATCATAACGCTCAGAGCGCGAAACTTACTTCTCCACGAGGCAGAAATATATGATTTTGAGTGAGGAAGAGCTCGTTGGAAACGATGATGGGCATTTCGAATCAAGGATGTGCTGCTCCGAAGTTGAGCGGGAATACGAAGACAGCTTAGCAGTGGCAATTGACCAAGTCACTGCTGCGGGTTTTCAAGCCATCAATTTTAACCTGGGATGCCCTGCTGACTCTGCAACTTGCAGGGCTTCATATGGTGCTCAGCTTGATGTATCATCCGAAAGTAAGCGTGGTATTTATTTCGTGTGTTTCTTTTGAATATCCTGGTGGAATACGGAAATAGGTAGTGAGCTATCCTACACTATTTATATTCCTATTCCTATCCCGTTCTCATTTGAGTAGCCATATTCTCAGTCATGCATATGTAGTTGAAAAACATGACTCACATTCAATTTATGTTTGACGTTCAAACTGAACTGTATTTGCTTTTGCGTATTTCTCGTTGTATATATATCTGTGTTGGCTTGCTAAGGTTTTCGATCTGTTGAAGTTTGCAGTGGAAAGGAGTACTCTTCCGTTTAGTGTCGAGTGCAGATTGGGAGTGGACAACAACTATAGTTACGACCAGTTCAATCAATGGATCACTAAGTGCATCGAGGTAAGGATTGGGGTGCGGGTAGGGGAGGGAGGAAGGCGAAGAGGGGGAAGAAAGAGCATTGCAGCGATTGACGAGAGGAACGAAAGAGAAACGATGAAGCGAGAGATTATGGGCGCTGTGTTGTACTAACGAGTTTCTGTGTGTATGTGTATACGCGTGTGTTGTGTATATGTGTTTATATGGATGCTTGTCTGTGTATATGTGTGTATGTGTGTCCACCTGTGTGATGCGTTTTATGTATGTGCATGTGGTACTTGTGTAGTACTGCGGTGTGCGCCACTTCATAGTGCACGGGAGAAGGGACTATCCTTTCGAACTCTCGGTGCGTTTCAATTTGGATGCCCCTCCCCTTCATGCAGATTGGGTTCACGTGTTGAGAGAGGAGTTAAGAGAGAGGTACCCTGGAAAACACATCATCGTAGAGTATAATGGAGGGGTAGAGAGTGCTTACTCAGCGATGAATGTGCTGTATGGAGACCCATCAGACCTCTGCTCTTCGCATGAAGGCTAAGATGTCGGGGAAGAGCAACCTCTTCTCCAGTAGCACAAGAGCAGAAGGGGAGATAGCGAGAGGGATGAAGGAAGAGGGGGAAAGGAAGGTTGGGGGTGAGGCTGCTGAAAGAATGAGCAACTACAGGAGAGGGGAAGAGAGAGAACTAGGGCCGAAGGATCCTTTGGGGTACGAGGACCGAGTAGAGTACTTGGAGAGAGAAAGAGGGCATGAGGGAGAGGGTGAGGGCGAGGGAGAGGGAGAGAGGACGCGTGTGTTTGGATTTATCCAGGCCCCCTTATTTGACGGGCTAATGATAGGGAGGTGGGCCATGAGCGATCCCTTCGCCTTTCTTCAGCTGGAACATCTATTTAACCAAGTGTTTTCTCTCGAGGAGTACTCTCTTCAACACTCCTCCTGTGCCTCCTCTCCCTTCTCTCTCCACCTCAGTACATGATCCGTACTCCGTCTCTTCCACCCCATCCTCATCCCCCTCATCCTCATCCCCTCCCCTATTTCTCCGTTGCCCCCCTTGTCTCACATCGGGGAAGACGTATCCCTCCTGTGTTCTTCAAGCCATTATCATCTCTCACGAGGAGGGACTTGGCCCTAGGATATCTCGACCTGCTACAGAGGGCTAGTAGTCTTGATCCATCAGATATGTTCGATCTGCGGAGGGAACACTTCTCTTCCCCCTCATGGAAATTCAACCAGGAACTCAGATTCCTTTCAACAAACAAATTTCCTTATATGTACAACGCAGATAATCCGTCTTCCGTGCCCTCGCCTCCACCTCAGCTGGAGCTTCCTTCGTTCATTCCAGGGAACAAGTGTCTCTCCCCCTGATACTCCGTTCTCCCCTCTACGATGCAGGTGAACATGGACAATCCTTGCATCCAAGCTCAGGTCGCATTCGCTAGCTCTGTCCTTCCGTCTCCTATAATGTCTCTCTGCGACGGTATCTCCAAAAACTGGAAATCAGGGATATCTAAGGCTAACATGAGACTTACGGAGAAGGAGACGAAGGTGGTAGACGAACAGATAAAGGCGAGGATGAAAGGGACCCTTCTCCTCTCTCAGACGAGGAAAAGGAAAGCGCTCTCCTCTGCGTGAAGGGTTATGGAAAGAACGAGGAAGCTCTCGGCTGCAGTAGAGGAGCAAGTCATAGCTATGGATGAGTTCCTGCGTTCAAGGACACACCACTCGTCTCCTCCCTCCCATCCACGGAGAAGTCCTCTGCAAGCTCTGCTCTCAAACCCCCTGTCTCTCCTGTTCTGGTTGTGCACTCAACGCAGAGGATGTCTGTGTTGAGAAGGAGAGGGGAAGTGCTACCCCCATCCCTCAGAGCGAAGGATGCCGAAGGGGGAGAGGCGAAAGGCACCAACCAGAGTGAAGGGGGAAGCAGTGCAAACACACGCAGTGGGGAACTGGTAGCTGTAGTAATTTGACTGCAGTGTCGGAGAGGAGATGGGAGAGGACCTACCTCTCCTCCCCGTCTGTCTCTCAGTTTGATTTCTCTCCTCTCTTAGATCAATGAGTTCAGCGTTTGTGCGAGAATATGCAGTGCATGTATATACCGTTGTTCTACACACTTTAGGTGTACATGTTTGTATATGTGTGTGTGTGTATGTTTGTTTGTGTGAGCGTACTTCTGCATGTGTCTGTCCCTTGGTGTGTGATTGATTCTGAGGCTATGGATAGCGGGTACAGCAGCGCACACCCATCCACAGGCATAATGACATAGACGCACTCGCACTCTCATCAGACTGATTCGATCAGTGCTGATGGCTAATAAATACTCGTCAAGGCCTTTAAACAAAAATCTTTTCTTTCAACAAAAATCTTTTCTCCTGAAATGAGCATGTTTTCATGGCACACGTATTTCAAAGCGAAGGAATCAAGTCCTAATCAACTTTCCAGACAGACAATGATATGAGAATGCGTACATGGACATATGAGGCGAAAGATAAGCAGAGTAGACGAAGCGTAGGACATTTAATCTCCACATTTTATTGAGCAGAAGACTAACTCCACCCACTGAAAGAATAAAATATAGAGCATAGAATATGGAAGAGCAAATGCTTATAAATAATAGGAAGGGTCGTATTCACGCAAGAGATTGAGTATGTGGCATTCCTTGTGAACAATCTGTAGAAGCAGGGACAAAGGAAAGCGCTGGAAGAGGAGCATAGTGAAAATAAATACAACTAACATATTCGCTTACATGTAACGGTGTTGAGAGACAAAAATAAAACATCACGAACGGCGATGAATCTTAAAGTAAAGATGAGAAATATTATAAATACTGTACAACATGTAAAACTATCATAAAAGACCGGACGAAAAAAATGTAAACAGGTTTACGAAGCAAAAGAAAAACAAGAAAACACACAAACTATCAGAATTATAATAAAGTAACAAAGCGCTGAAAATATGAAAAAAAAAAAAAAAAACAAGGGTCAAGATGAACAAAAAAAAAGAAGCAACAGGTCAAACGAAGCAGAGAATTAAAAGAAAAAAGAAAAAAAAAAAAAAAAGATAAAAAATAAAATAAAAAACAAAAGAGATGTGTTTGCGTATTAAATGCACGGGATGTGGAAAGAGAAAGAAAGGAAACACAGGTAGAGGGCGAGGGAGCGAAAGAAATGAAGGAAGGAAAGGGGATGAAGGAGGAGAGCAGGGGAGGCAGTGAGCACGGATATGGTTGGTACATGAAAGATCTTTTGAGACGAAGCAGAGTGCGCCAGTAGTGTCAGTTTTTAGATTCATCGCCGTGAAGGAACACGCACAGGCGGAGTGCGCAAGGAAGGCGAAAGAAACAAGTGATTGAATCTTCCTCTCCTCTAGCCAAACAAGTATCATTTTCAGATAAATATCTAGTTCCCTTCACTTTCTCTTCCATGTCTGAGACCGACGGGATGTCGGTTAGAAGAGACGGGAAATACTGAGTGGAAATATGAATGACTCACACCACTGCAGTACCAGGACGTTCTCGTGGAGGTGGGCACCTACGACACGAATACACATCAACTGTCCAGCGAAGAAACAAAAACAAATGCCAACGGAACAAATGAAAAAAAAAAAAAAAAAAAAAGACTGGGCATTCAAAAAAAAGAACAAAAGAAAAAAAAAAGAGCACGCACTACGGAACAAAAAACAGAAACAAAAACCAGAAACTACAATGTGGTAGGGATATGCAATTGAATAATGAAATGGACACTAATACAACTAGAGTTGTACAACAATCAACGCAACGACAACAGCCAGTTGCCAAAATAGGATTAATACTGCAAATGCATGAATTCGATTCATAATAGGAGCAAGAGAGAGAGTAAAAATGAGAATGAGAATGAGAAGGTCAACAGGAACAAGAAGAATCAAGATTCGGGTGAACATAAGGGTAAATATAAGAGTCTCAGGTCGAGAAAGTAGTGGTTAAAGAGAGGCTTTAGTGTGAACTGAGGAAAGATAAAAGATGGTAGGCAGAGGGGGTGAAATTAAAAGGAAAGGAAAGAAAAGGGAAAGAAAATAGAAAGAAAAGGGAAAGAAAAGGGAAAGAAAAGGGAAAGAAAAGGGAAAGAAAAGGAAAGAAAAGGCAGAAAATAGAATGGAAGATGAGCAGGCAAGAAAGAGAAGCCGAAGGGAACATGAAGACGAACAGTAAGGAAAGATGAAGAAGCAGAACGACGGGAGTTCTCGTACTCCCCGTCTTCCTATTCATCCAGCCCTACTGCCATCCTCTCCCTCTCCTCCCTTCCTTGCTCTTCCCCTATCTTGATCTTTTCCCACCCCTTGATCCTCCTCTCCTCTCCCCCTCCCCTTCTCCCCTCCCTCCCCTGTGATCCCCATCTCACCCTTGTTCTACGCACTGCCCCTATTCAACACACCTCCTCAAGCTCTGACTCGTTCACCGGCCACTCTCTCTCTCCCCTTCCCTCTCCGTCTTCTATCTCCTCTCACCACACACCCACCCCGCATTCTCGTTCTTCTCACTCCCACTTGTACTCCCACTCATGATCACCACTCACGCATATATGATTGCGCACATACGTACGACAAGTCGTGTATGCATGCATTTGCTGTACTCAGCGCCTCGGCTGTTATCTCATGTCGCCGAATGTCCGTCCTCCGATATATCGGGTATATCGGAGACCGATTGAACCACCTCTCAACTATATTGGCCACATCCGCTACCTCACTATGTTACCGACTCTCTGTCTCTGTCTCTGTCTCTGTCTCTGTTTCTGTCTCTCCAAACCAATCACCTAATACCAGCACACCCACACTCACTGCACTCCCCTGATCCCCCATCGTCCTCTCTCCCTCGCTTCAAACTTTCCCTCCTAGCCCTCCCCCACTCCCCTTTCCCCTCTTCCCACACTGCCAACACTCATGAACCATCAACTACAACCACCACTACCACCACTGCCACCACTACCACCACTACCACCACTGCCACTCTTCATGCTAACCCTCGCTCCCCTCTCTCATCTTGAGGCTCAGCAATAGACAAGCATCATATTAACTCCCCTCCCCTGTTCTCTCATTCAGTTCCCCCTTCTCTTCTAACTGTCCAAGAACAATCAAAAGCAAGAGGAAGAGAACAAAAAACAAAAGAAAAAAAAGAAAATCGAATGCCTCTACTGCTGAAATATGGAAAATGAATTACAAACACAAATACGCACCCAAACCTCCCCCTCTCCTTTGCTCTTCCCACACCTTCCCTTTCGCTCTGCGCACCCCCTTCCTTGGCGTCCACCCCGCATGATGTTATTTCCTATTCGTCATCCCTCTCTTCCTTTCCTCCCTTCCCTCCCTCGGTAACATCACATGGCGTGGACCAAGACAGGCACATCGGTTAAGAGAGAGAGGGAGGAAGATGGTGAAGAGAATGTATGCGATGCACACACCTCCCTCCATCATCTCCAGCTCCTCTCCCCCTCTCCGCCTGTGCCATAGTCTCCCTTCTCTTACTGCTCAGACTCCTTGGCCTGAAAAGGGGAACGAGAACGAGAACGAGAACGAGAACGAGGGCTAGAAGTGGAACGGGGGCGAGAGGAAGAGCGAGGGGGGAAGGAGAACGAGGACGGGAAACAGAGCGAGGGCGAGAAGAGTGGGGAGAAGGGGAAGGAGAGGAGGAGCGGGTCTTCTCCTTGGGGGGAGAGGCGGAGCGACGGGTCTCAGAGACAGAGGATTCCTCTTTGTCGGAGGGCTTGATGTCGGAGGGGCGAGAGCGAGAGCGAGTGCGAGAGCGGCGGCGGTGGTCGCGGGAAGAAGAGCGATGGTGGCGGGAAGAGGGACTGTGACGACGGTATTCATGGTCGCGAGAGGAGGAATAGCGGCGGTACTCGCCGTAGTCGCGGTCACGAGATAGGGAACGGCGACGGTGGTCGCGATCACGAGATGGGGAACGACGACGATCGTAGGAGCGAGAGCGAGAACGGTCACGGCGGTAGTAGGGGGAAATAGAACGACGGCGGGAATCGCGGTCGCGGGAGAGAGAACGGCGTCCTCTTCTGGGTCCATCGCAGTTGCGGGCGATATGTCCAGCCTTTCCACAGTTGTAGCAGTTGAACTCGTTGTTGCGGAAGCGAGGATTCTCCTGAGAACGTCCGCTCTCCTTGGTCCACTCAACGTTAATCTTGCTTCCATCGATCTCCTGGTTCTGCATCTCACGCAGGGCATCCTCAGCGTCGCGCATCTCCTCGAACGTCACGAACGCAAAACTGTTCGCGTTCCCGACCTTGATGTCACATCTCACTAACTTTCCGTACTTCTCGAAAGCATCCTCAACGTCCTTCTTGATCACGTTCTTGGAAAGGCGCCCCACAAATAATGACATATCTGCGAAGAAGTAAAACGAAACGAAGCAAAGCAAAATAAAAGAAAAAGAAAAGAAACGAAACGAAACAAATGGGGTATAGAAAGGCATGAAAAAGGAACAAACAGATGTTAGTGAGAAATGCGTGAGACCATCTACAACAAAACGAATCAAACATTAAAGTATTATTGCAAGAAAAGATGTATTATTCGATTGGCATACGATCACTAACTATGTCAAAGTAAGTATTATATATAAAAAAAAATGTGTACCAACATGTCGTTGAGGAGGAAGGGTAGACAGACACAAGATACGGAGGAATACAACGGAAAGAACGGAATAGACGTGGGCAAGGAAATCAGACAAGATGGCGGGCGATAGAGATGCGAGTGGACGGGTGCGTTCGTTGGTCGTAAGGAGCGGACCTCTTTTCTATATAAACATATATGTCACATGCATTCAAGTAATACATCTTTTTTTTTCTTTTCTTGTATGTCTCTGTATTCAGCCTTCTCGTTCACTACTTTTGGCAAGAGCATTGAGTCCATTCAAAAGAGTGTAACTGTGTGTTAGGGAGAGCTTGAACATTGACGATGCAAGTCAGGAAGGTAGATATAAAACCAGAAAGGTAGGTGAAATGGGAAAGAGGGAAAGCCACTTCGTTCAATAAACAAAAAAATCTGTGTTTATCAAATTGAGAATGGAGAGCTAACTCACTTTTCAGAATAGAGTCGTTCTTATTTGTCGTATGCTAACGAGTAGATTATGAGATAGTTTATATCCCTTTTCCTAGTTAATGCACATTTAAAGATCTTCCTTATGTACTCATCCATCATACAAGATGACTTTTATTTATCGTATTTAACGGCCATACTGCATTCCAAAAACGAAGCATTGCTGACTAGTTGACTAGTAGAGAGGACAGGTAGACGAATAAATAAATAAATAAAACTAAGCGCTGAAACGGGATGCGAATAATGTTGTGACTATACAAGTCCCTTGGGGTAACAAAGAACACTGTGATCCGTGCAATTGAAATACACGAGCTTGGTCATTAAAGAAGTATTCCAAACGGGGTCTCTCTTCGTGGCAACTATTTGCCCCATTAAATCAGGAGAGTATCCCGAGCGAAGAGGACCCACAGAAAACACTAACTGGGCGCAATTAGCCAGTTCAGATGTAATTCCATTGTGGTAGATAGATGGTATCTCAGCTGAACGCTCTCTCTCCCTCCTAGATATTCCTACGGGTTCTTCGTTGTGAGCAACCCCTGCGATTATGAAAGAGTGTTTCGCATCGCTCGATCCATTCTCTGCCTCAGGATTCTGAATCTGAGGCGCTACCTTATCGAGCATCAGCCGGATGTGTTTTATAACGTCAAAAATGATGGATTCGCTGGAGCACATTATCCCGGCGCATAGGCTGGAGATACTGTCAATGATCACAGTCACTCCATTCTTAGACCCTGGTGCCCCAGGTCTTCCAATAAACGCGCATCCCTTTGTTATACTTAATAAAGTGCCATTGACTAGGGCTGTAGGGTTGAATTCCCCTAGTGGCATGGTTCTGAGGTCTGGCACGAACAGAGCATTTGCTTTTTGTACTGCTCTAAGTTTACGTTCTATGCAGGCCGTACGTGTTACATCCAGTGAGTGTAAAATGCAACAAAAATAAAATGGAATGAGCAAAATGAGTGTTAAAAGATAGTATTGCAGATCAAACAAACGTGCAAAACCAAAGAATCAGTATGTGACTACAAAAAAGATCATAATCAGACAAGAGAACATGCATGCTTACAATTTTCTTTGCCACATTTGAAATGTGTTCGAAACTGTGGAGAGCCAATATGAGAAGCACGCCACGCCCACGTTGTAGTTCACGAGCAAGTGCATGAACCAACAAGAAATCAGCGGAAACGAGAGCGTTCTCTCTTACAACAATGAGATTTGGCTCCTCACCAGTCCACACAGTATCGAAAAACGCAGGGAGGGTGATCGAAGACATAATAAAAAAAATTACTAAGTTAACTTATAAACCTTGTTTCGGTTTCACAGTGGTCTGTTTTTTTTAACGAATAAATTGCCCAAAGCACTAAGCAAATTATTCAATAAACTGACTTCTTCAAGTAGAAAGCAAAAAAATGTGATTTTTTTGAATGAAAAATCTACTTAAAATTTGAAATATATTCGAAATATATACATGTGAGAAAAAGTGTTGCTTTATTCATATTCATAATATATACATTATCCAGAGTAGTTTTTGGTGTATTGGTGGGAAACACGTGAATAACGGAATATGAGTGATATTGAGGATTTTAACCAGATTGATGATGATCTCAACTCGGTTGGGGACTTTGAATCGTAAGTTAAACTTTTTTTTTGGCAATTCTTTTTTTGTGTATTTTTCGAAAAGTCTCTGCTTGCTGTCTTGTATTGATAATAATGACTAGCAGTTTGTGCAAAATCCATAGTTGAATAGAGAAGAGAATAGGTTATGGTATTCCTTTCGTAGTATGAGTATTTGGGTTAATCGTTTTTTATTTTCAATGTGATATACTACAGCGACATTGAGAACGGCGTTGAGGGAGACGAGGAGGGAGATGGAGAAATGAAGGACGATGAGGAGCGTACTGAAATTCTCTCCAAATCGGAAGCTGTTCCTGCTACCAAGAGAGTGACCACTCGTTACTTAACGAAATATGAGCGTGCGCGTGTTTTGGGAACTAGAGCTTTGCAGATTAGGTGCGTTTTCCTTTTATTTTGTTGTATTTCGTTACTCGAGAGGTTTTTTGTATTGGGCAAGAGTTGGATAAACATATTGAAGCTAATAGAATGTATGTATCTATTGTACGTAAATTATATAGCTGCGGAGCCCCTGTCATGGTTAGCTTGAACAAGAATGAGACTGATCCTTTGGAGATTGCACGTAAGGAGGTAGGCATACATACAGTGGGACTGTCGGAATCTTCGTTGACCGATGTGAAGGAAAAGAGGGATCTTTTGTATGAATGTATGTACATTTGTCTGTGAAACATGTTATGTGTTGGCTAATGTATGTAATATTCCGTTGTGCGTGTCTTGATAAAACAGTTGTCTCAACGTGTGATCCCCTTAATAGTAAGGCGATACCTCCCTGATGGCTCCTTCGAGGACTGGAGCTTGGACGAGCTCATTGACAACTAAATCTCACTTCTGTTTTCCATTTTCATTCTTTGTAAATATTTCTTTTTATTGATGCGTAATAGCACTTGCAACTTTTTGGTTGCTCTACTCTATTTTTTTTTTTTTTGTTACGTCCCTGTGTACTGACAATAAACACTTATTTATGGTAGCGATATTGAGTGTTGTTCGAGTATACTCGCGTGTATGTAAGGGAGAACAAGCACTCGTAAAGAGTGAAGTGAGAGAACCGATAGAGACTTTATTAGATAACCAAAATAGATGCAGGATGAATGTGCAAGGTAAAGGATAGTCATGAGCAGATTACAGTAGGAGAGAGAGGAAGGACAGTTAGAAAACTGAAAGTAACTAGGCCAAGACCTCTTCCTTCTTCTTCTTTTGTTCGGCGTTCTTCTTGGAATGATCCTTCGTAGCAACAGGGAGGTTTAATATGTCGTCCAGTTCGTCTTCGTTCACTTCGCTGGCAGAAGGCTGCGCCACCACTTTCTCGTTTGCTCTCTTCTTCTCCCCTTCCTTCTCCTTCTCCCCTTCCTTCTCCTTAGCAGGTGCTTTCGCCTCCGTTGTCTCAGCCAACAACTGTTCGTACTCCGCCTCCACCTTTTCGTTGTCTGCCTCATCCAGGGATCCTCCCAAAACCTCGTTGATGCGCTGGAGAGACGACAATTAAGAAGAAATAATGGAGGAGTATGAGTTAGAGGAGGTGAAAAGGAGAATATGAGTGCAAGGGGAAGAGGAGAGACACAAATAAATGCAGAAAGAATATGACAATTGATTGAGCTTAAAACTGAAGGATAATGGATGATGTGCATTACACATATACTCGCAAATATAGAATGTGAGTAACTGCATGCGTATTGTCTGAAGCAAAGCATATGGTGTACTAGGCCTAGGGCCAAAGAGCCGCGCACCTGCTGAAGCTCAACGGACTCCTGAGTATCCTCCATGATCTGTTCGAGTTCGTCCATGTCGATCTCCTTCTCGATGTTCTGTAAAGCGTCTCTTCCAGTCTGAAGTATTTATAGTGAGGTGTAAAAGGGGGGGGGAGGTAGTAGAGCAGACAAGGAATAAGTTAATACAATAGCATCATAAACGCAAGGCAGAAGTACTTGAATAGAAAAGAAAAGCATACTGACTTAAGTACAATGTATTCAAGTTACCTTGAGGGCTTCGAAAACTTGTTGAGAAATAGCAGCATTCTCGATCTCCATGATCATCTGTTCAATGTTGATCATCTGAGACTCCGTCTTAGTTATCAAGTTGCTCTGGTACCTGTTCCGTAGAGGTTTAGTGAATTGCAGAGACATGAAACGTTATGGTGTTTGGACAGGGCATGGTGCGTTCTTTTGTAAGGCCGTTCAGATGAAAAAAAAATAGTGAAGCTTGTACACGTGTTCACTTGCCTCTTCTTTTTCAAAAGGAACAAAGCCTTTTGCTTGTCCTTATTCCTGAGGCACTCCCTCGCAAGCTCCTCCTCCTTTGCAGCTACAGTAGAGAGGTTAGTTTTGTACTTGCGGAGGCGATCTCTTTGACGTTTCAGCTCGAGAACTGCTTGATCCTTCTCGTTTATGTTTCCTTTCTTGTTCTTGTCATGGCTTTTCTTAGAAAATAAAATACCCATGCTGGCCTTATTAAACATATTGAGAAGGATTATCATATATATGTGTGTAGATTATAACATTAATAAGGTGAACAAAATTAATAATTGACGTATGCCAAGATAAAGTACTTTTATCCATACGTTCGTTCTTTTTGTCTGTCGTAGAACTTCAAAATGAGAATGTAGCCTTGGAAATGCAAATACTCTTTAAAATATGGATCTACTAATTGAATTTAAACACGTATTATTTGGTAGCAATCATGGGATGGCATTTAGTATTAAAAAACATATATAGTTGAGTATAAGCATATCTCGATTGATAGAATTTCCCTCATAATGAAATGTTTTCAAGATCCTTTGTCTACAACTTTTGGAATAAGTTGGTGCGACAATACTCTCGAATTAGTTTGTGTATATAGATAATAAGTCAAGAATCAAATGCATGTGTCTGTGCAGATATGGGTAAATATATTTGGTAAATTAACGGGGGAAACTAATGTACACTCTGCACTGAAAACGAGAAAAGTATCCGATGAACAAGAAGATATTCGACTCAATAACTACCAAGAATGTGTACTTGGTAGATGCGTCCAAGTCTTCTGCGTAGCATGAGCCACAAAATAGAATAGCAATCGAAGAAAGCAAATGAATCAAGCATATCTCATTTTTCGCTCTGTGATTTTTGTAGAAAATATCTCTCACCGTTTTGAAGAGGAGTAACGGTGTAGTTAAACACATAAATTATTTCTTATCTTAAAATCCCAGTAAATCATACTGGTTGAGTTAAAGTTAGGAATAGTATTTATTCTTTGATTTTTCTCGAATTCTGTTTTTTTTACTTGACAGATAGAATAATATACGAATACAATGAGTGATTACAACGAGGAAGGTGAAGGACTCGCTCCTGAGTCACAACAATTTGAGGAAAACCAACAGATTGATGTAAGCAATTTGGGATCAAATATCAACGAATCTGGGTTGTTGATGGATGAGATCGTGAACGATAAGTTGTTGAGAAAGAAAACTATACGGCAAGGATTGTCAAAGCTGGCCAAGACTTCAGACGGAAAGAATTACGCATTCACTCGCTTGGACCTCCCCGGCTACGGATTGCAAACGCTTGATGGAGACTTAATTCTCTACAAGGAGCTTCATTTCTTGAATGTTTCAAATAACGACTTGTCCAATGTCGGGCCTGGTATCTCCTCTTTGGAGAAGCTGATATACATCAACCTTCAGAATAACAAACTCGAGTCCCTTCCCAACCTGGCGACGAACTCCAAGTTGCAGTTGTTGGAGGTGGACCACAACTTGATTAACTCGTTTACTGGCTTCCTGTGTCCCTCCCTGTTTGCTCTGACGGCCTCTAAGAACCAGCTGAGTGGGTTCAAGGACTTAGAGAGTGAGTTGTCTCTCTTGGAGGTCTTGGACGTTTCGCACAATCAAATAGACTCCCTTGCTGGTATTGAGAAGCTGCCCAGACTCAAGCACCTGAACCTCGGAAACAACAAGCTACGTTCGCTGGATGGATTGGAGAAATTAGTGTGTCTGGAAAAGTTGGACATCAGCAGCAACCGGCTAGAAGACGTGGTGGACTTAGAGGTGCTAGGAAAGCTTCCTGAGCTTCACACCCTCGTATTGACTGGAAACGCTAGCATCTACAATCACTATAGCGATGCTGAGATCTTGATTGAGGCGTTGATCTACGCTCCTCAGCTGCATGCGGTGGACACCCACATCATCACGTATAATGAACGCATCGCGGCAGACCTCAAGAAGAAGAGCAGAGACGCAGAGAAGGCTAGCAAAATGGCGATCGAGGAAGCGGAGAGAATCGAAGCGGAGGCGGAGGCTAAGGCAAATGAAGAGGCGAGAAAGGCTGCAGAAGCGCAGCGCAGAGAGGAGGAAGGGGATCACTCTGGAGAGGAAGGGGCTGTGAACGGGAGTGCTCACTACGCAGACGAGGACGAATCCGAAAACCAACGTAGTCAATACAGCGACGGAGGGGGATACTAAGCCTCCGTCAAGCAGGACTTATCCTTGTTTTTCTTTCCTCTTTCCTCTTCCCCCTGCCTCTTCCTCTGTTTGTGTCAGTGTAGTGTTTTTAACCCTCCATCTTGAGCCACGCCACACTCGGGTCCCATTTGAGTAGTTTCATGTGTTTGGTTTCTCTTTTCTAATCTCTTTTCTATTCTCCTTTCCCTTCTCTTCTCGATTCTACTATATTTCAACAGCGCTTCTTATACTCCTTGTTTTCTCCTTTCTTCCACCTCTGTTTGTTTATGTTTACCCTCGTTTTTCCCCATGTGTAGCACATGTGTTATTATTCGTGTGTGTTTTTCCTTCCGTAGTGTTCGTTTTCTGTTTGTTTTTCCTTCTCTTTCCATGTTTCCTCTGTACTCAGGTGCATGAAGATTGTGTGTCCTGTATTTTTATGGTATAAATAAGTCTCCATAAATAAACTAGTTCTGAAGTAAGAGTGATTGGATTATATCTTCTGTGCGTGAGGCTGATTGAACTCCAGTGGTAAGGTTCGAAAAAACAAGAACCGGTTGGATACAGGAGATATGTAGTTAAGTGGGTGGCATAGGCAATTTATTGGCCATGAACAGTTAGAAGCAACAGCTCAACTAAAAAAAAAAAAGGCAAGTGGGGACCTAGGGAATAGTGCAGGAGGCTGATAACAACAACTTGATGTTGTGAATAAGAAGAGCGAGATGGAAAAAAACGTATAGGAACAAAAACAAGGGCAAGAGCAGGAATAGTATGTAGCAGAACAGCTCATGCTAAGAAGATAGGGGGGTCAACAAGCGAGCATGAGGTGGGGGAGGAAGGGAGGAAAGGGGAAGGAAAGGGGAAGGAAAGTGGAAGGAAAGGACATGGGGGCAAGAAAGGGCTAGATACATACAGTTTAAGAGGACTTGGAGGTGTGCGCGGCGATGATGCTGTGCTGGGTTCCAGCGGAGGCCAAGAAGACCTTCCTGGGGATGGTAGTGAGTTGTTGACACCTCACCCAGAAGGGGAGTGCTCGTCTACCTCCTTTCCGTTGCCGAGCTGAAGGAGACCTCCAAATCCCCAGGAGAAGAGTCTTCCGCTCTCAGAGACAGCAAGGGTGTGGCTCTCTCCACAGCTAGTGGAGACGATGCGGTCGGCCTGCTTGTAGAAGACCTTTGCATCGATTGCCTCTCCGCTGGGAGAGGTGGTCTGGGCCCAGGACTCCTGGCTGGACAGGGCAGAGGGAGAGAGGGAGGAGATCTCCTGGGGAACGTCCACCTCGGCCTTCTTCAGAACCTCTTCTCCGAGTCCCAGTCTCCCATCCGTAGGTCTTCCAAAAGAGAAAACCCTTCCGTCCTCAGCCAGAGCAATCGTGAAGTGAGAAGAAGCGGATAGTTTAGCGATTTTGATCTTGTTCTCGTAGAAGAAGGGCAGGATCGAAGGGGTGACGACGGAAAGGTCTTGGTCGTTCGCACGAGGCACTCCAACCTGGGAGTAGTTGTTGGGTCCCCAGCCCCATACAGCGCCAGACTTTGCTACTGCGAAGGAAGAGTATCCACCTCCGAAGATGTGGGCAATCTTGTAGTCTTCACGGGAGTACTTAATCCTGGAGGGGAAGGAGATCCAGATGGGAGAAAGGCGGTCGCGCTTGAGCCTGTCAGAGAGGTGTCTGCCGATGAAGACATCCCCCCAATAGTACACTCTGTTGTTGTTCGTGAGAGCAAGGGAGTGGCTCTCTCCGGCGGAGATCTCGATCACAGGATAAGGGATGTCCACCACGGCTGCCTTCTTCTGTACCTTGTGGGTGGAGTCAAACCCCACGAGTCCTCCTGCATCTCTGTATCCTCCCCAGGAGTAGACCACTCCCTTGTCGGAGAGGGCGAGAGAGTGAGATGCTCCACAGGCGATTTGAACTATCTTCACGTTTTCAAGACCCTCAACCAACGCAGGCTCGAACTCCTCTGTGTCGGAGGCGATGGTTCTTCCGACCGCTCCCTCGTCGTTGCATCCCCAGGAAAAGACCCTCCCCTCTTTCGTCAACACCAAACAGTGCAGGGCACCCGCCTTTACATCTACGATCTTCTCGATCTCAGAGAGTCCCTTCACGATAGTGGGGAACTTCCTCTCCCTCGACTTCACTCCCAGTCCCAGCTGAGCCATGTCTCCTGACCCGAACGTCAGAACCAAACTTTCCTGCTCCTGCTCCTGCTCCTTCTTCCCCTTGCTAGGCTTCGCCTTCTTCGCCTGGGGTTTGGGCTCCTCCTCAAACGCAGCCAGGGCAGCCTTTCTTTTAGTGGGCCCACGAGAAGGGACCGCAACAGGAGCAGAAGAAGCCTTCTTCTCCTTCTTCTCTTCCTTCTTCTCCTCCTTCTTCTCCTCCTTCTTCTCCACCTTCTCTTCCTTATTCTCCTCCTTCTTCTCCGCCTTCTCCACCTTCTTCTCTTCCTCCTCCTTCTCCTTCGCTTCTTTCTCCTCCTTCTTCTCTTCAATCTTCTCATCCTTCTTCTCAGAGTCCTTCACAGCGTCCTCTTTCTTAGCATCCACGGTGGAAGATGAAGGCAGAGATCCGAAGGTGAATCCCCCTGGAAAAAACTGCTGTTGCTGCTGCTGTTGCTGCTGTCGCTGGTAGAGGCTCCTGAAGTGAACGAACCGAAAGTGAATCCAGAAGAGGTGGTGGAAGAAGAAGAAGCAGTAGAAGTTTGGAATGTGAAAGGAGAAGCAGAAGTGGTAGATGAACTTCCTCCAAAGCTTTTAAGAGCTGACAAAGCGGAGCTTTCCTTCTTTGCAGGAGCAGCGCCTGGAACGCGAGGAAGCTCGCAAGAACGGCACTTCTCTAAATCTTCATTGTTAAAAACCAAACAAGTTTTGCATTGCCAACGCTTCAACATTTTATCAGAAATCTTCGTAAGTAAACAAACTAAAGCAGCCGATAGAATTGATTCTTGACTCTCGAAAAAGAAAATAATATCAAGATCAAATTGGATTTTTTCATTTGAAAATCAAATTGAAATATGAAGTCGTTAGAAGTCATAAACGCGCGCAAATAAGCGCGTGTACTCAACAGACAGATACATGTGCAGCACTCACTGCCAAACGTATTGAATAAGCATGTTTGTATGAATATAAGATAACTCCAACATACTATTCTCATAATTAATATATTGAGAACGTCAGGCGTACTTAATCTATGGGGGAGGAACATTTCCCGTGAAGATAATGGAACTTAAGGACTGTGGCTCAATCACACAATCTCAGGGACACTCAAAGTACATCATTATGGAATCAATGGCGAGTATCTAGTAATCAAGTAAATACTAATCACGCAATGTGGCCCTATTTTGAAATATGAATGATCTACGATTTTTTCTTTCTTTCGTTTTCTCTCCCACAGAAGAGGAGTCAAAAACAACAAATATTGTGTTGAATAGTATGCATTATTCACATGGCCGCTTCTGTGCATTGACTGAATGGTTTAGTTTGTGAAACTTTGAACGTAGCTAATAAGAAAAGTGAAGTTATTCTGTATCCTGTTCGTTTTCTTTTTTCTTCCTATTCTAACTGATGATTATTTTGACAACATACGTTTACTAGGCCTATTCTCTAGGACATATCTTACAATTCAACATGATGCGGTAAGTGAATGTATTGCCTGTTTGTGACGTCTGTTAATCTCATGCGCTGTGGAATTATATCTCCCTGCATAGCCAGAGTGCGTTCTCTTTTTTTCGTTGTTGCGTGGGAAGAAAACGTTCGTGCGAGCAAACGCAGGAAGGAGTTTGCTTTCGTATCTCACTGTCTTGCTCTAGTTTGCCCCCCCCCCCTCTCCCTTGCAGCCACATTGCTCCCTACTCAGTTATATATTTCGTATTGTTCTTTCTATCACCGTCTCTGATTCGTTTTGTTTATATGTTTCTTTTGTTTTCTTTCTCCTCTCTTTCCTGCTTTCTTTTCCGTTTTATTTTGTTTATTTTTTATTTTGTTTTTATTTTGTTTTGCTTCGTTTTGTTTTATTTTATTTTATTTTGCTTTGTTTTGTTTTATGTTATTTTCCCACCCCCAGTAACATGAGAAGAGGAGTTCCCAACTTGTTCAAGGCGGGAACCACCCATTTGTCTGGAGTGGAAGAGGCGATTGTTCGCAACCTGGAGGCTTGTAAGGAGCTGGAGGAGGTGACTCGCAGTTCCTTCGGACCCCATGGATTGAACAAGTTGATCGTGAACCACTTGGGAAAGATCTTTGTGACTTCTGACACTGCGACCATCATGAACGAGATGGAGATTAGCCACCCTGCTGCCAACATCATCGCCATGGCTGCGAAGATGCAGGAGCTGGAGGTGGGAGATGGATCCAACCTCGTGATGATGCTTTCTGGAGAGTTGTTGGGACTCGCTCGTGACTTGATCCACCTCGGTCTGCACCCCCAGGACATCATTACTGGATTCAACCTCGCCGGAAAGAAGATCTTGGAGTTGCTGCCTCAGCTCGTGGTGAAGGAGGGAGGAGAAGAGAAGCTGTTCGACAAGGAGTTTGTGGCGAACGCCGTGAGAACTGCGATTGCTTCTAAGCAGTATGGATACGAGACTGAGTTGTCAAACTTGGTTGCTGAGGCTTCGATCGCTGTTCTGCCCAAGAACACTTTCAACTTCAACGTGGACAACATCCGCGTGTGCAAGTTGCTCGGAGGAGACATCTCGCAGTCTCACGTGGTGCGTGGAATGGTGTTCACCCACACCCCTATCCCTGGAAGAGTGAAGGAGGTGAAGGACGCCAAGATCGCCGTGTTCACTTGCTCGATTGACGTGATCGACACGGAGGCCAAGGGAACCGCTTTGTTGTCGAATGCGGACGAGTTGGTGAACTTCAATGCGGGAGAGGAGAACGAGATCGAGAACATGATTCTGGAGGTGAAGAAGAGTGGAGTGAACATGATCGTCACCGGAGGGTCTGTGTCGGACTTGGCTGGACACTTCTTGGACAAGCACGGCATCCTCTGCTTCCGCATTTCCTCCAAGTTCGAGTTGCGCAGACTCTGCAAGGCGGTGGGAGCTCGTCCTTTGGTGTCTGTGGGATACGTGGCCCCCGAGCACCAGGGATTCTGTTCCCACATCTACACCAAGGAGGTGGGACTCACCAAGCTCACTGTGTTCGAGCAGTCTCCCGATACCACTGCTTCGATTGCTACCATTGTGCTGCGTGCTTCGACCTTCAACACCCTCAGCGACGTGGAGCGTGCGATCGACGACGGAGTAAACACTGTCAAGGCGCTGGGAAGAGAGAGAGGAGGAGAGTTCGTGCCCGGAGCTGGAGCTGTCGAGGTGGAGTTGTCGAAGAGATTGCATGAGTACGCCAATACGGTCTCTGGTCTTCCCCAGTACGCTATCCACAAGTTCGCCGAGGCGTTGGAGGTGGTACCCCGCACTTTGGCTGAGAACGCCGGACTGAATGCGACCGACACCTTGGCTCAGCTGGTGGTGGACCATGAGAAGGGACAGGCTTCCTCTGGAGTGAACATTGGGGCAACGGGAAAGAACGACCTCACCCTCAACGCTGAGGAGGCTCAGATCGTGGACCTCCTCGCCATCAAGGCCTGCGCCCTCAGGCTCGTCCTCGACACCGTCACTACCGTCCTCCGCATCGACCAGATCATTCAGTGCAAGGCTGCTGGAGGACCCAGAGCTCCCCAGCAGAAGTCCGGATGGGACGAGGAGGACTAAGTCTTGAGCTCATCGGCTCATTCATCCTGAATGGTGGATAGACTTGTTTCTGTTTGTTTTATGATTGTCTCTCGAATGTCATAAATGTGTTTCTTTATTAACTTATTTATTCGTGTAGCGTATTGGTAAGAGATTTTTTTTTAATTTGACTATTTGTTCTGCTGGCTTTTCAATGTTATATTAGTTTCTAGTTTCGTTTCATCTAGTAAAACTCAAAGTTACTCTCGTCCATTCGATATGCTGAGTATATGTCTGTGGAGTTTGTATTTCCAGCTATATATTACAGCGTATTTAAGCACCAGTGTATCGACTCATCACTTGAATCTAGAGCTATTGATTCAAAAAGTGCTAAATCTGGAAATGAAAGGGAAAAAATAGATTATTCATATTATTTATATTTTGTCAGGAAAACGGCTGCAAATGGTGACTCTGAAAAAAAAACAAGTGTTTTTTGTTTGATCTGATTTAAGAATGAGTGCTGATTTCGACTACTCCGACAATGGACCGGTAAGTTCCTGTATTTTTATGCGTTATCTCCTTTTGATGTTTTTTTGACTCTTTTTTTTCTCCTGAGCATGTCGTGCGTTTTTGTTTTTAGTAATTCCTTCACTTACTGCGATTACATGTCACATGTACTCTACTGCCAAAACAGCCTATATTCGACGACAAGGAGGTTAAGGGTTTGATCGATAAAGTCGTTGACCCTGTGTTGGGAAATAATGTCTACCAGCCCAAGAAAGTGAATGAGTGGACTAATACTATTGTGGAGGGAGTGATGAAGAACTTGGCAGCTGCAAACAAGCCTTTTAAATATGTTGGTAAGTCATGTACACGGTAATATTGTTTTACTCATTTTTTTCTTTTGTTTGTGGATTTGAATGGGTATTTACAACGAGTTTAATGTTTTATTTCTGTTTTTCTACAACTAATCTTGTGATGTTGTAATTTCTGGTGCTTTCAGTGACGTGCATCATAATGCAGAAGAATGGTGCTGGGCTTCACACTGCTTCATCTTGTTATTGGGATGCCAAGACGGACAACAGTTGTTCGGTTCGTTGGGACAATAACACGATGCATGTAATCATCACTGTGTTTGCATTGCATGTATAAGCTAAAGCTAAGCTTACTTCGCTCTGTAGGAGCAGTTGTGGCGGAGGACAATCAATCAGTCAAATGTTACTCGTCGTAATATTATGTGTAGTTTATGTATTTGTTTTTGTGTGGGACATTGTTATGTGTCCTCGTTTGTATATGTTTAATAATTAGTGCGCCCGCTTGCATGTGAAGGATTTCTTTGTTCCACCTCCTTTTTCGTTTCTTCAGTATGGAGTTTTTGTGCAACTGTTAGTGCATATGCTTTATTCTTCGTGTCGCATTGCCGTTGCCGGAGGATCCAAGTCGTAGAATTCGGTGGTCTTTTCATGTTAGTCGGTTTCAACAAAAAAAAATACAAAAATTGAAAAAAGTTATCGATTGTGTGGCCTCACTTAGTTCTGTGCTAGTTTTTTATCTTTCCTTTTGTGGCATTGTGTGTAAAAACACAACTCACCTTCATATCACATAGCTAGTAAAATGAGTGGTCCGACAGATGGTGTAGCTGTGTATGGTAGCAAGATGGTGTTGAGGTGCTGGCGGGCGCATTTGTATTATGGTGAATGAGTTTTATTGAACAATAAATAAGTAAGGTTCGCGTATTTTAAGACGAAAACAACGTTACGTCAATGTTCCTGAAACGAGCGCTGTAGAAGAAAATAGGGAAATGCGAAGGGGGGAGGTAAAGAGTGGGTTAGTATTTTGTGTGAAAAGGATGGTGCTGACATAGCAACGAAGAGAGTGCGAAGCACGGGCAACAGAAGCAGATAAGAACGAAGAGGAGTGTAGAATAGCACAATAAATATAAAAGAAAGGGAAGTCAAAGTCACAAGCACATGAACTTACACAGGAAGGAGTTTGGTGATGCGTTGTAGCATTTCCTCGGTGTCTGAGATGGCTTCTTCCACGATATGGAGGAGAGTTCCGCCATCCACTTCCCCTCGCTTAGGTTCTTAAGACTCGTCAAATCACCACGCCTCTCCAACGAGTACAGCTGGTACACTTTGACCTCTGTGAATGTGTCCAGTGCAACACGGTACCCTATCTGGGCGTGTTCGTAGTGGAACTGGTATCTGAATAATAGGATCAGAGTGGAAGAAAAAGAAAAAGAGCAAGGGGAAGAAAAAGAATGGAGAACACAATGCATGCAGTCAAGGTTAAATAAGATAAATACCATAATTCCTCTTTTCTCATCCTGACACTCATGTCTAAAGAATCAAGAGGAAGAAGATGTGAGGATATTTCTAGAGATACAGTACTCGTGTGGAGTAAAAAGAGTAAATCCTACCCTAAGGAAGTAATCAACTCGTGTTGATTAGCATTTGCTGGAACTGTTGTGATTGGCCTCACCAGAGTAGACTCTTGATTTTGTTGGTTTGCCACATAGACTCGGAAATATACAGAGGAGACTGCTCCTTGGACGCAGGGTCGTAAATTGTAACATCGAAAAGGATCTTCTCACTAACATTGTCCTTCACCAGAGGCACGTAATAACGAGTGTAGCACCCAAAGGTTGGAGCTGACACTTCGTCGTTTATAATCAGGCGAGGTCTATCCTGTGTCAACCCTTCCAGAATGTACAGCAAACAATTTAAAGGAGAGTGGTTCTGTGATCCAGGGTTCTCGTAAACAGATGGCAAAGATTGCTGGTCCACCACGAGTCCATGCAGGCAGCATTTATACATTTGGTAAGCTGTTTGAGAGGTCATCTTCGTGTATTTAGTGTATTTATACTGAAGATCTTATAAATATGATGCTAGTTTCAAAAAGTGGCTTACTAGATAACTTGTTTTTTTCTAAAGTAAGCTCTGATGTCTTGTTTCCACGTAGGGAAAATTCTGGAAGAGGGAAAAGATCTGAGTCTTTCTCTCTGTCCTCTCATCATGTAAGCAGCAAATGCAGCAAAAACTGCTGTATGTGCCCAAGGACAATATATAATTCTAATGAATAGTGTATGTATGACGTCTAATGAAGTAACGTGTGGTGTGATATATTTTTATTTCTTCAAAACTTAGATAAGTCGATGGGAAACGGCCCTTCTATTGAAGAATACGCCTTTAACTTGAAGGTATGTAACGTTGTATTTTATTGTCAGACAGTGATAATTATGTGCGGAATTAGTGCATGTATGCATTTGCATATTTTATTGTATTTTCTCTGATCCGGACCTGCATATTGATGTTTTATTCCTCTGTAGTTTACCTCCAAGCAGCTTGCTCGTCAGTCCAAGAAGTGTGAGGAAAGTGTCTTGCAAACAAGAGAAAGTGTAAGGTAGGGGCTATATTTGAATTGAAAAGAGCAGACATATGCAAATTCTGTGTATTCTTTGTGGCGAACTAGTGATTTTGGGGTGGAAATGTTTTGCAAAACGTGTATGTTATTGTTCATTTCTGCGTACGTTTGCGTGCATGCGAACTCTTGCTTATGGTGTATGCGCGGCAATCTTGTCGTTTAGTGTTGACTATATAGAACGCATTGCAAACTGGAAACATTGATGGAGCTAGAATATATGCCGAGAACGCAATCCGTGACAAGAACCAGGCGTTGAACTACCTTCGTCTGTCTGGAAGGTTGGACGCTGTGTACCAACAGTGGATACTGCCGTGAAGATGAACCAGGTCACCAAGAGCATGTCTGGGGTGGTAAAGAGCATGGAGTCAGTCATGAAGACCATGGATATTGAGAAGATCACTGATGTCATGGACAAGTTTGAGAAGCAGTTCGAGGACCTTGACTTGACAACGAAGTGCATGGAGGGCTCCATGCAGGCTAGCTACTGCCCAGTCCACTCCTGAGAACGAAGTTGATTCCCTTATGCAACAGGTTGCTGACGAGAACGGACTGGAGCTGGAGTCTGAGATTGGACGGAGTCGTTGTCGCTGCTAAGCCCAAGGCTGTCCAGGAGTCTGCTGCCTCTGAGCCTAAGGCAGTGACTGGTGAATGCTGGGAACACGAACAAGAAGAACGACGACGATAACAACCAACCTCCCCCTGCTGCAGGACCTGCTGCCCCTGCTGCTGCTCCCCCTGCTGCCTCTGGAGAGGATGAGGACTTGGAGGCTAGGTTCAGAAGACTTCAAGGATTGTAGAAGGAGCGAGTAGAAGTAAATGGGAAGGAAGGAGGAAAGGGGGAGGTAAGGGAAAGACGAGGAGAGGAGGAGGCAGGGCAGAGGGGTTGGTTTGGGAGTGATGGTTGTGTATTAGTGTTGTCGCAGATGTGGAGAGGGTGATGAATCATAAAAACGAGCAAGGAGCGAAGAGTAAAGGATGGAGGAAGAAGGGGCGCGGAGAAATTGAAGAAAAGGAAGGGGTGGAGGAAGATGATGCAGGGATGGAGAAGAAGGGGCGAAGAGTGATGGAAGGCTAGGGATGGGACGTGAGGAGCGAACGAGCCTTAGTTGTTTTCAAGTTATCTGTAGCCCTGTGAGTGTGTGTGAGTGTGAGTGTGTGAGTGTGTGTGAGTGTGTGTGTGTGACTGTATATGTATATGTAGATGTCTACGTAAGTGTTTGTTAGTTAATCTGGTCTACTGGCTGGTCGGAGTAGTAGGGATAGATGAGAATAGATGGGTGGGAGTGGGGTGTGATGCGGCGTAGTGTATTTCACGTCTCTTGTTGATGGTGTTATCTCATGATTCCTTCGCATTTCCTACCTGCCTTTATCCTCACTTCATTTATCATTATTTCATTTATTTCATTTGCATTCCCTTCTGTCTTTTTCTTTTCTTTTTCTGTCGAATAAACGAAGTAATCTCATGTTTCGAGTGTGGGTGTGTACGAACACAAAGAGCGCGGGGGAATGGAAACCAAGAGAAACTGATCGTAGGTAGAAAAGAAGTTTTTGAGTAGAGTACTGCTCATCATGAAAAGGGCTGTTTACTTTTAAAAAACCGGAGTTATATAAATCACAAAACAGGAGCAAGTAGACCAAGGGAGAGATGCGAAGATTAAATACGGATGCATAGTGTTTATATACTTACATACATAGATAGAGATATAGTGTGGGCCAGAGAACCTTAAGAGAGGGGGAGGGGGCAAGGGAGGGAAAGAGTGGGCAATAGAGGGGTGAAGCAAAATAACGGAAACGCAAAAGGATACTCGTTTGGCGCCAGAGGGAGGGAGAAGTACAGGAATAGTGTACTTATTAAATACTGAGTTGGGAAAGGAAAAAGAATAAACAAAAGATAGCAAATGAACAATGAACAGACGAGAAAGAATAAGAAAATAGCCAGAAGGCATGTATCGTTTATATACAATTACTAAGTGTGGATGTGTTGATTGAGGGAGATACAAATACAAGTGCAGCGCAGCATGAGTAAAAAGGTTTGGGTAAGGGCGGAGTAGGAAGTTGAGAAAAAGCAAGGCGGCGGAAAAGAAGACTGTTGAGGAGAGACGAGAGTACGCTCATAATCGAGTCCTGGTGTGGACTGCATGTGTGCTGCCACGACAAGCTAAGCACGCACGAGACAGGTGCGGTGGGGAGAGACGCTAGAGGGGCGGAGTCAGGTGAAGAACGCAATATACCGCAAGAGGGGAAAAGGGGGAGAGGACAGCGGGGAGAGGAGAGGGGAGAGAGAGAGAGAGAGAAGGCGATGGGGAGACGAAGGCCGAGAAGAAGGTGAAGAAAGCAGCTTACTTCCTGAGCTGGTCGAGGATGAGGTCGACGTAGTACGTGAGAATGACAGTAGCTCCAGCTCTGCGCATCGCGAGGACAGACTCCATCACAGCCTCCTCTAAGTTCACTGACTTCGCCTGGGCAGCATGCCAGAGCATAGCATACTCCCCGGAGACTTGGTACACGGCAACAGGGACTCCCTTGGGTTCGCAGATGTTGGTGCAATCCCTGACGATGTCAAGGTAAGGCATTCCGGGCTTCACCATCACATAGTCCGCTCCCTCCGCCAAGTCCCTCTCAATCGCCCTCACTCCGAGTCCACGTGATCCGGGGGAAGCTGGTAGTTGGAGCGGTCTCCATGCTTTGCACCTGATCCAGCAGCGTCACGGAAGGGGCCGTAGAAGCAGGAGGCGTACTTGGCGGCGTAGGCCATGACTGAGATGTGGATCTGGTGCTCGCTCAAGTACTTCTTGATGGCGTACACTCTGCCATCCATCATGTCAGAGGGAGCAATGATGTGTGCCCCAGCCTAGACACGCAGATGAGTGCGAAGGGAAGGAAAAGTTGTTGGAGAAGGGAATGGTAGAACACGCAGAGGGGAGTGGGAGACAGTGCACAGAGAGGAAGGAGAAGATACGGTAGTGCACGTAGAGGGGAGAGAAGGGGAGGACGGAGGGAAAGGAGGGAAGGAGACCACCAGGGATAAAGGCGGAAGGGGGTTCGATGGGGAAAAGGGAGGAGAGTAAGTGGAGGAAAGGGGGATTCGAAGGATGACAAGGAGGGGGTTAAGGAGACGGAAGAAGGGGAGAAGGAGCAAAGGGGGAGGCGAAATGAAGGAAATAGAAAAGAGAAGTGGAATACAAGAGAGCATTAGGGTTGCACATAGACCAATTAGATCGAATAGAACGGACGAGTAGACAACAAATCATCAAGTTAGCATACACCAAAGAATGCAGGCATGAAGTGGTGAACGCGGTGGTGGTTGAAGGGGGGCATCAACTATGTGTTCCGGAGTAAGAGGGAGGTGGGAGTGATTCGTGTTCGTACCTTGGCGTATGCGAGGGCAACCTTGACGAGGGAGACGAGGGAGGAATCGTTGTCGATCGAGTGGTCCTCCTTGGTGATTCCACAGTGGCCATCGCAAGTGTACGCGCACAGACAAAGGTCGGCAGCGATGGTGAGGTCGGGGTAGTTCTCGCTAAGGAACTTGATTCCACGGACAGCGGGGCTCTCGTCTTTAGCTGCGTAGAGTCCATCGGCTGACTTTTTCTTGTCGTCGGTCACCACTCCGAACACGATCACAGAGGTCAGTCCCTTCGCAACCAGAGGGTCAATCAACTCCCTCAAGTTGTTGGGGGCCCAGCGGTACTGTCCGGGGAGAGAGTCAATGTGCTCCTTGGGGATGTCATCTCTGTCGTGAACGAAGATAGGGTACATGAGGTTGTCGGCACTCACAGTTCTCTCCACGTTCCACTTCTTCATGGGCTTCGTGGGAAAGGAGGGCTGAAGACGGTGGCTAGGCTCAGGGTGAAAGTACGACATTTTTCCTGTAAGGCATGTAACAAGTGTGAGTTCGTGTGTTAGGATAACATTAAGTCTTAATTGCTCGGAAGATGTATGCTAATACAATGAACGCATCTACGAAGGTATGGATAAATAGAAGAAACATGTGCCAGTATCGGAACATGATACTAAATACGCATGTGTGATGACCCAGTGAATGGACATGCCAGGGTGTAGAAGTAATAGAATAAAGAAGAAATTGTGTAAAGAAGATGCTGAGTTTTTTTCTTACCGATTTTGAGAGTGGAACAAAAAATCTCTTCCTCCAAAGGGAAGGAATATAAAATGCATTTTTATGCAACTTTGATGAATTTTATGTTGAGTGCGTGTGGTAAATAATAGGGTACGTGTGGAAAAGATGTGTTTTTCGTATATATTTTATAGTATTTGTTCCATGGCATCTATATATGTATAAATGAAAGCATAACGTTGAGTTTACAAGTTGTTCATCGGAGATATGAAGAGTCTTGTAAGTATATCTACTTCAAAATGTTGTTTCGAATGATTTCAATGTGTCATAAAGCATGTGTATCAAATGATAACAACTTATTCCACGTATTTCTCTTTCTTGAAGCGAGAGGTTTGTGTGCATGCGGATGTACAACTATTCATAAACATATATAAGAAAGAGTAGAGTCTGAGAACACGAAAGGAATATGTTTATTATGTAAAGTGTGTATGTTGAAGGTATTCTATAATTTAGTTTTTTATGTGCTTGATTGCTGCGCCTATTGGATGTGCATTTTAACTTTAATATTGGTTGCCCCAGTTTACTCAAATGTCAAATACTAGGCTTCATTTACTGGCTCTTTTTCGGATCAACTAATGGAAAGCAATAAGTTGTTGTCTTAACCATGCATTCCTTAAACACACCATTAAAAGTGAAGATGTTGTATGCAGACTTATTTATTGTGCGCAAATTTGGGGGAAGGGCACGTTTTTGAGTGTGTCTAACAGAGTATGCGCGTGTCTTGTGTTTGCAGAACGAATATGTTTGGACGCCTCACTAAGAACACCTTGTCCAGGAGCATTCTTGTCGTCAAGAAGTCCAACGCGGGTAAGTAGGGAATGAACAAGTGGTCGGAGAGGCATAGGAGGGAGTGTATGTTGACTGTGGAATATGAGCTGTGCATGGGGATTTTTGTTTCGGAGGTTGAACAAAGAAGAATGAGGAGGGAGTAGAGTATTGGGGGGGATAGGGAGAATAAGTGTGTAGATGGTGTGAGTGTGTGGTTTGAGCAAGGGCTGCATTTTTTTTTTCCTCTTCAGACTAGGGCGTTCCTTGCAACATATAATACTTCGTTAGTTCAGATGTGCATAATGTGAGTGTTGGGCGCTGCATAGCCATATCTTACCTTTGTGTGTGTATTCGGCGTGTGCATGTGTGTATGCATATTTGTTGCATTTTTTAGTCCCCGTTCGTTTCTTCAGCGAGGAGCAGGCTCCCGTCAACCCTAAGGTCGACGCCATTGTTCAGGACATCCTGAAGCTGAACATCTTGGAGACTCTTGAGTTGGTGAAGACCCTCAAGACCACCTTCGGTTACACTGAGGCTGCCTTCATTTCTGCTCCTTCCGGAGGAGCCCCTGGAGGAGGAGCTGCTGCTGCTGCTGCCGAGGCCCCCGTTGAGGAGGCCAAGGCCGAGAAGACTGCTTTCAACCTGAAGTTGGAGTCCTTCGCTGCTGCTTCGAAGATCAAGGTTATTAAGGAGGTGCGTGGAGTGACTGGAAAGGGATTGAAGGAGGCCAAGGACCTCGTTGAGTCTCTTCCCCAGATCATCAAGGCTGACTGTAAGAAGGAGGAAGCTGACCAGATCGTCGAGCTCTTCAAGGGAATCGACGCTGTCGTTGTTCTCGAGTAGATTGGTTCTCTTCTTTCCCTCTCCCCTCTCTTTTCTCTCGCTCCTTCTCTTTCTTCCCCCACCCTTTTTCCTTGTCCGGTAGTGGATCAACGCTGAGCTGAAGTATGGGGGTGGGGAAGAGTGAGAAAGGATAGGACGGGAAGTGGGGAGAGGACGAAACGAAAAAGGGATAGGCAGGAAGCGTGGGAAAGGGGGAGTGGACGTGAGGAAAGGGGGAGTGGATGCGAGGAAAGGGGAGTGGATGCGAGGAGGCGGAAGGGGGGGCATCCGTGTGAACGCACAATAGGGGTGTATATGTATCTGTATCTGTATGCGTATGGCATGCATACCAACCTTTAAAAGAAGCGGGCCTCTCTTATCCTTTCCTTCTCTTCTCCACCCCCTTTACCCTCGGGGTCCCCTACCTCGCTTCTCTTCCCCTCTTTCTCTTCCCCTCTTTTCTCCTCCTCCTCGCCTCCTTCTCCTCCCTCTTTCTCCTTCCTCTTTCCCTTTCCTCCTTTGCTTTCCTTTCTCTTGGTGCTGGTGACATGGCGTTGTCTTAGTGCTAGGTTATTGAAGCGACCATTCGGCAGCTATATTTTCCACTTAAAATCTATGCTGATTTCTCGTTTTGTCTCATTATATAAGTGCGTTGAGCTTTCTTTCCCTCTCCCCCCTTCTTCCTTCCCTCTCTCCTTCCCTCTCTCCTTCCCCTCTCCTTCCCTTGTTTCTTCTCGTCTTCTTTTGTTTCTTTCATGATTCGCCGCATGAGTGCATCATTTATATTTCTAAGCAGTGTAGGCTTCGTGTATTTACTCGTTTCTACCTCTTCCACCCTTGGAATCCACAGCTCTGAAGTGGATCTACATTTACTTCCCTTTCCATTACCTCTCCCTTTTTCCCTTCTAATTTTTCCCTTTTCTCTCCCTTTTGCTTCTTTTTTTTTTTTATAACTGTGCTTTGGTCTGAGTTCTTGTGCTTAAACTATTTATTGCATGCTTCCGCCTTTGTTTCTTCGCCTCGTTTTCTTTTGTGTGGTTTTTAATTACTTGCCTCTGTTTCTCGTATGTGTGTGTGTGTGTGTGTGTGTGTGTATGTATATGTGTACCTGGCTCTACATATGTAAGTGTTCGGATGTGTTTGTTGTGAAGTTACAGTAATCATGTGTTTTTGATGTGTGGAAAATGAACACTATAAACTATTTATTATGAACGATTTGTTAGAAAATCATACTCTTTCTTAAACACCACTATACAACCATTACGATGATCAATCGCGTGCAACTATTCAATGGGTACTGCTCAGTGTGCGAACATCCACTATATACGAGTAACAACGAACAACACGCAATACACACAGTACGTACACCCTAGAGCACGCAATCACTCGTTGTTAGTGATACACGACAGATAACCGTGTGTTTGTCGAGTCTATGAGCAAAGACCAAGTATAACGCGTGATCATGAGCGTAATCAGAATATGCAAGTGCATGCTAGAAGAGAGAGAGAGAGAGAGATAGAGAGAGAGAGAGGTAAAGGTAGAGTGCATGTGTGTGTGCGGTTCTTTATGCAGCACGTTTAGGTTTAACCTTCGTCGAATGGCCATATCACTTGCCCTTCGTTAGTTAGTTGAACGCTGTTAGTTGTACTTCGCCTTCATCTTTGCTAGGAGATGTGATATTCGGTCTGCATAAATGTTAACCCTTTCCTCCGCCTCTTCCAGCTACAGACAGAGCAGCAGGTGTCGTGAGAGAGGGGTAGAGAGAGAGGGGTAGAGAGAGAGAGGTAGAGAGAGAGGGGTAGAGAGGTAGAGAGAGGTACATAGGGGTGGAAAGGGGTGTGTAGAACGAGATGCAGAGTGTGATACGTCGTGCAGTAGATGTGAGGTTAGATACCATAAGCATTTAGAACAGACGCTTGAGAAGGCAAGTACGTGTATGCGTGTGTACGTGTATATGTATGTGTGTGCGTGTGTATGTGTGTGTGTATGCGTATGTAAACCCAAGCTAATGTCCCGCCTATTTCTTCGTTTCCCTCTCTTCCGCTGCACTTCTTACCCTGATTTTAGCCGAGTGTACATGTTTCTTGGCTCCTGCTGCCTCCTCCCTCGCTCCCTGGGCTCTCCTTATTGTATGCTTGAGTATCACGGAGTCAATCGCAATCTCTCCCACTGTATCTACGTCCTCCTCATCTATAGAGTCCTCTTCTCCTTCCCTCTCTCTCCCCTTCCTCTCCCTCTCCCCTCTCTTTCTCTCTCCCTTTCCCGCCCTCTCTCTATCTCCCTTCCGTTTCCCCCTCTCTCTGCCTCCCCCCACCCCTATGATCGGTTTCTACGTCGATGTGGGTATGCGAGGGAAAGGAAGGAGAAGGAGAAGGATAAGGAGAAAGAGAAGAAGAAGGAATAGATGTGAAGACAGGTGGGTCATAGTAAGCTGGATCAGCGAAGGAGAAAGGGTCGGTGCCAGGAGACGAGGAGGAAAGGGATGAGGAGGAAGGAGAGGAGGAAGAAGAGGAAGGAGAAGAAGTGGAGGAGGAGGAGGAGAGAGGAAGCGGAAGAGGAAGAGATGTCGAGATCTTGAACAGAGAGATGGTGGGGGTGGAGATGAGTGGGTTGAGGGAAGGGGAAGACGAAGAAGACGAAGAAGAAGAGGTAGATAACGAAGAAGAAGTGATTTTTCTTCTCGCTTTAGCCCTCTCTTCCTTGCCTAAGTCTAAGCCCTCTTCCACCTTCTCCTCCGCCCCCTCCCCTCCCCTCCTTCCTCTGTCGCGAATGTAAAGTCTAGCACTCCTATCATCATCTCTCTCTCTCTCCCTCTCCCTTTCTCTCTCCCTCTCCCTTTCTCTCTCCCTCTCCCTCTCCTTTCTCTCTCCCTCTCCCTCTCCCTCTCTCTTTCTCTCTCTCTCTCCCTCTCCCTCTCTCTCTCCCTTTCTCTCTCCCTCTCCCTCTCCCTCCCCCTTTCCCTCTCCCTCTCCCTCTCCCTTTCTCTCGCTCTCTCCCTCCCTACATTTCCCTTTGTTTTGCTCTCACTGCTCAAAGTTCCTCTCATTAATCTTCTCATTGCCTCTCTCCTCCTCTCCCTCTCCCTCCGCTCCCTCTCTCTCTCCTCCCTCTCTCTCTCCTCTAGCCTCGCCTCGAACTCCCTCTCCCTCTCTCTCCTCATTTCACTTCTCTTCTTTGCATCCTCATCCTCATCCTCATCCTCTTCTTCTCCCTCTCCCTCTCCCTCCCCCTCTCCCTCTCCCACTCCCTTTCCCTCTCCTTTCCCTTTCCCTCTGCCCCCTTCGCTCCATTTCCCTTTCCCTTCTCCTTCTCATTCTTTTTCGGATCCTTTTCTTCCTTCCCCTTTCCCCTCACCCTTCCCTTTCCCTTATGTGCATTCATATTTCCAAACAACCTGTCCACTCTCATCTTTTCCAATCTTTTCATCGCTGATAAAATATCTCTTGAATAAATATCTTCTTCTGAAACATCTCCGTCATCGTTCGTGTCTTCCCTTTCCCTCTCCCTTCCCCTTTCCCTCTCCCGTTCCTTCTCCCTACCCCCTCCTTCCCCTCCTTCTTTTCTCTCTCCTTCTCCCCTTCTCTCTTTTTCCCCTTCCTTCTCCCTCAACTCCCTCGGGAGAAGGAAATATGATTGATCTCCATCTATTACGCAGCACCCATCTGCGTATATCTCCTGCTCCTCTTCCGACTCTGACTCCTCCTTCTCCTCCTCCTCCTCCCCTTCCTCTACCATTAACTCCTTCCTTGCCCCCACTCCTTCTCCTCTTCTTTCCCTAGCCCTTTGTTTTTCCCTTTCGCTCTGTCTCTTCTTCTCCCTTTCCCTCTCTTTCTCCTTCTCCCACTCCTCTTCCCATCCTTCGGTCACCCTTTCGCTCCCCCTCCTCTTTCCCCACTCCTCCTCTTCTCCCCCTCTTTCACCTCATCTTCCCCTTCGTACTCTACGTTATCTCCCTTTCCTTTCCCTGAGTTTCCCTTCCCTTTCCCCTTTCCCTTCCCCTTCGCACTCCCATTCCCCTTAGGAACGAGAGAAAAGAATGGTTGGAGGTCATCTAGAACGCTTCTGTTGACTCTCCCTGTATGTCTAAGGTAAGAAGGAAAGGGACCGAGGACAGAGTGGTCGAAATCGGAGTCCAGGCCGAGAAGGGGGTGCGTAGGGAGGGGGAGAGAGGGAGAAGGCACACAAGAAACAGAAGCGAAAGAGGAGCATGAAGAAGGAAAGAAGAAGAACAGCAATCGACCCTTGAGGCGCAAGAGGAAGGGACGAGACGAGAGGACTCATACGAGATCCTAGAGAAGTGGTCTGCGGCGGTTTCTCTTATTTTTGAACGGGTGGAACTAAGGCCAACGAAGGAAGAGAGAGAGGGGAGGGGGGGCGGAGGGAGGAGGGTAGGGAAGAAGACGGAAGCAGAGAAGTAGGAGAAGAGGAAGAGGGCCGGAACGAAGAGGATGAATATTCGTTATCACACCTTCCCTTCCCATTCCTTTCCCTCTCTCTTTCCTCATCTTGCTGCTGCTCCTCCTCCTCTTTTATTCTCTCCCAGCTATCCTCCCTCCACGTAGGGTTTCTACGAAGCTTAACATCATACGGCCGGACAGACGCATCCCTCTTCTTCCCCCCGATCACCCCCTCTGCTTTCATTTTCCTTTGAATCTCCTGTGCTCCTGGAACCCCCATTTCGACTGCCTCTGCTACGGTGAGTACCCTCCTTGCCTTCCCCTTCACCCCCCATTTCCGTACGTCATCCAGGCTACCACCCTCCTCCCCTCCACACCCACCACGTCCGGATTCTCCGTCTTCTTCTCGTGCACCGACAACCACGAAGATCCCTTCTCGGCGTACACGGGGGAGAATGAAGGAGGTTCTTTCGCTTTCATCGCTTTCTTGTCCTTGGGAACAGAGAACATCCTCCTGCTCTCCTTCCCATTTTTCTTCTTGCCCCTCCCCATACCGCCCGACGGCTGGCTAGAGTAGTCCGTGGGAGAGGAAGAGGAGAAGCGGAATGCAGGGATGTGCCAAAGATCGTCTTGTTCCTTCTCCCAGGAGTATTTGGTGGAAAAGGGAAGGCCACTTCCTCTCCCCGAACAACAGGAGTCTCTCTCCATTGCGTCAGTCACTACATCAACCTCATGTTTCACTGATGCACGTGGCTTCACAATAGGTATCTGCAGTGCGTTCTTGATGAAGCTGTCAGGGCCTGCAGAATCATGGCAGAAAAACCAGTGCAGTAAGAAATTAGGAGCATTGGTATGTTGAGTCCGTTAGATCATTGCGCTCGTGCAGATACTAATTCCATCATGCATCTGTTCACCCCGTTCTGTGTGTTTGTTTCCAAAATACGTACCATAATGTTTTTTGGATGAATCGTTGTTCAGGGGGATTCCAATATCAGTAGCTCCTGGGGATGGATAAAGTTATGAGAATGCAAACATGAGAATGAGAAAAAGAAGACGTACTTTCTTGAATTTCACAAAGCAGTATATTTACCTGAGGCAACCATTCACAGTGCAACTTAATTGGATATCAATTATCGGTATGTCTAAATTCCTTGTTGACCCGTGATGTAAAACAGAATCTTTTTGCTAGCTTTGAGTAAAAGAAACAGGGCGCTAAATTCAAGTCTCAATTCGAGTGGTACCAATTTGAAAAAGATGGCGAGGATGGCGAGTGTGGCCTTCTTAATTAGCACGCAAACGTACGCAAAAAAACTCGTTATATCTTCCCACGGTGTGTGTACTTTGTTTTGACATTTTTCTCTTCTGTAGAGTTGGTTTTCCGCTTTTGATTGGTTAAATGTCTGGTAAAAATGAATTGACTGCGAGAATCAGGGGAAGTGAGAGTAGATTGATGTCCACAGGTTGTCAAATAGTATCACAGCTAGAGCAGAGCTACGAAAATCCATCGGTGTCTCCATTCCGTGCATTTCAGGCTTTGTTGAATTATGACTTTGTGCATCAAGTGGATGAGAAAGGAGGTGAAGGTGTGTTGAGGAGGGGTGAAGGTGGTTCAAGTCAAGTTCTGGGGAATGTCAAATCGTTCGTTGAGAGAAATAAAGGTAGGACGGGGGTCATCGAGTGCGTGAGTTCAGAACTCAAGCCGATGGTTGTGGATGTAAAGATGAAGAGATGTGGGTGGAATGCAGAGAAGGGAATGGTGGGGGGAGTGGGGAAGAAAGAAGAGGTGAAGGGAG
Organism: Drosophila quasianomalipes; assembly: GCA_035043665.1. NCBI lineage: Eukaryota > Metazoa > Arthropoda > Insecta > Diptera > Drosophilidae > Drosophila > Drosophila quasianomalipes. Next base: position 37,441 of record JAWNMU010000094.1, read on the forward strand.
AGGGAAAGGAGAAGGAGAGAGAAGAGACTGAAATAGTTAAGAAAGAGATTGAGAAGAAGATAGTTGAAGGGATATTTAGGTTTGTCTCTGAGCAGAGAGAAATAGGAGAAGAGGGGAGCGAGGGAAGAGGGGAAGAAAGAGGAGAAGGAGGAGAAGGGGGAGAAGGGGAGAAGGGGGAGATAAGGAGAGGAGACAGGTAGGGAAGAAAAAGGAAAGAGGGAAGTAGGGATGGTGGGAAGAGATGATGAAAAGGTAACGGATGCAGAAGGAGGAGGGGTGGGGATGAGAGTGAGGAACAACGGGGGAAAGGAAGCCGCGAAGGAAGCGGAATGGAAAGGAAAGGGACGAGGGGGAGAGGAGGGGAGGGGGGAGGTGGAGAGGAAGAGGGGGAGGAAGATAAAGAGGAGGAAAGAGAGAGAGTCTTGTGTGGTGTTAAAGAAGCGTTGAGGAACGGATTGAAGAACTTCGGAAGGAACGGATGATGCTAAATGAAAGAAGAGAAGGGAAAGGAAGCAAAGGAGGGAAAGAAAAAAGGGAAAGGAAAGGGAAAGGGAAAGGGAGGGAGATCAGGAATGGGTAGAAGCAGGAAGGGAAGAAGGAAAGAGGAAATGGGGAGGAGGAAAAGGAAAGGAAGGAATGGGTGTCGTTATGTAGGAGATTGTTGTCTTTAGTAAATAGGGAGAAAGAGAAGGAGCAAAGGGGGCAAAGGGAGGACAAAGGAGCAGAAGAGAGGGCAAAGGGAGCAAAGAGAGGGCTAGGGGGCAGAAGAGGGAGAGGGCAGAACAAGCGAGAGAAGACGCAAATATCAGCATGGAATCTCAAATTGAGAAAAACATTTTGGAACACATTCAAATATCTCTGGCTCAATCTTCTTCTTCCTCTTCCTCTTCCTCTTCTTCTTCCTCTTCTTCTTCCTCTTCTTCTTCCTCTTCTTCTTCCTCTTCTTCTTCTTCCTCTTCTTCTTTTCCTCTTCTTCTTCTTCCTTTTCTTCTTCTTCCTCTTCTTCTGCTTCCTCTTCTTCTGCTTCCTCCTCATCTTCTTTCCTTCTTCCTCCTCCTCTCGCTCTCTCTCCCCCTCCCTCTCCTCCCCCTCTCTTGCTGCTTTCAAAACTTAAGCAATTCCCTCCACCCCTCCTCTCTCGCATCTCCTCTTTCCTCTCTCTCTCCGACCTTCAAGTCACTCTCCTTTCACTTGTGGGAAACAGCAAACAATGCTCTTCAAGTACTCGAAACGTTTCTTCGCTTACCCTCCCTCCTTTTCTTTCTCAGAATGCATGCTCCTCTTCTTCTCCCTCCTCTTCTTCTCCTTCCTCTTCCTCTCCTTCCTCTTCTCCTTCCTCCTCTTTCCCCTCCTCCTCATCATTGTCTTCCTTCTCTTCCTCTTCCCATCCTCAGTCTCTGTTCCCTTCCACTCCCTCCTCTCTCTTGTTGGAACTGACAAGTGAAGAGCTAGACAATGTAATCAAGTACTTGAAGACAGTGATCGTGAAGTGCAACGAGTGGCTGATAAGAGCGAAAAGGAGAGAAGAAAGGGAATTAAACGAAAGAAAGTGCGCAAGTGAAAAGGAAAGAAATGAGAGGAATAGGGAAAGAACAGTTGTTCTCAAATTGAAAGCTTCAATGGAAAAGGAGCTGTTGAAGCATCTGTGGGTGTTTATATTCAATTCTGAATACATGAAGAAAGCTGCGTTTTATTCCGATTGTGTGAAAAGAGAGGAAAAGATAGAGGTCGGGGCAGAAAGAGACGTTTTGTATGTTAAGTATAAATGCAAGAACAGAGAGGGGAGAGAAGGAGGAGGAGGAAGAGGAGCAGAGGGGGAAGGGGTAGAAGGAGGAGAAGGAGAAGGAGAAGGAGAAGAAGATGGATTTGGGACGATATCGAAGGAGAGGAGGAGACGACAGAAAGAGAGGGAGAAAGGTCGAGAGAGTGAGAAGATGGGTGGAGAGACGGGGAGAGAAAGAGGGGGAAAGAGAAAGAGAGAGAGAAGGAGGGGGAGAGGGAGGGGAGAGGGAGAGGGAGAGGGAGAAGGGTCGGTTCGTGTTGTTGAGACGAAGGGATTGTCTGATTTCGATCAAAGAAAAACAAGTCCTCTCTGCCTCTCTCTCCTCCCTCTCGTCTCTCTCCTCCCTCCCTCCTCCTCGATCTCCTCCCCCTCCTCACCCCTCTCTCCTCCACTCGTGTGCCCCTCATTCCTTCCCTCTTCGCTCTCTCCCCCTCCTCCACTGCGATGTTAAGCCCTTCTCTCTATGTTCATGTCAACCCCCTCTGCTCACCCCACTTCCTCTGCCTCCTCCTCCTCATCATCATCATCTCCCTCTTCCTCTTCTTCGTCCTCTTCTGATGCTGCTCCTTCTTCTCTCTCCTCCTCCTCCCCTTTCTCCTCCCCCTCCTCTTCTCTTTCCTCTTCCTCTCCTTCCTTCCTATATACGCCAACTTCGTCATCTTCCTTCTTCTTCATCGTCATCTTCTTCATCCTCTTCTTCTTCTTCTTCCTCTTCCTCCTCTTCTTCCTCGTCATCCTCCTCTTCTTCCCATCCCTCCATGTTCTTGGACGCATATTGTTCACCTCTCTCTCCTCCTCTTCCTCCTCCTTCCCCTCTCCCTCCTCCTCTCCCTCCTTCTTTTTCCTTCGAACATTTCAGTTCCAGAAGAGGGGGAGGAAGAGGAGGAGGAAGAGGAAGAGGACGGAGAAGAGGAAGAGGATGAAGAGGAAAGGGGGGAGGAGGATGGGGTGATGAGCAAGTGAATCGGCGAGGTGAAAAGGAGAAGGAGAAGGAGAAGGAGAAGGAGAAGGAGAAAGAGAAGACAGAGAAGGATAGGAGGGGAGAAAGGAAACGGGCGAGCCGAAGGGAATCTTTCTTTTCATTTATGAAAGGAAGGAGAAGGGAGAGCGAGGAAAAGAGAAGGCGGAGAAGGAGAAGGAGAAGGAAAGGGAGAAGGAGAAGGAAAGGGAGAAGGAGAAGGAAAGGGAAAGGGAAAGGGACGAGAGGGAGAGAGAAAAGAAGGAGAGAGAGGCAGAAGAGGAAGAAAAAATGGCGAAGGAGAGGGAAGAGGAGAAGGAATGGAGAGAAAGAGAGGACCGAGAAGAGAATGAAAAGAGAAAGGCGGAAGAGGAGGAAGAGGAGGGAGGAAGAGATGCGGAGGGCAAAGAGGGAGACTGGAAGGCGGTGGTGGAGGAGAGGAGGAGAGTGAGGCTGGAGGAGAGAAGAGAGAGGGAGAGGAAGAGGGAGAGAGAGAAAGCAGAAAGAAGAGAAGCAGAGAAGGAGATGGCAAGGGAGAAAGAGAGGGAGAGGAAGAGGGAGAAGAGGCTGGAGAAAGTGAGAGAAAGGGAACGAGAGAAGGAAAGGGAGAGGGAGAGGGAGAGGGAGCGTAAAGGCGCAGAGATAGGCATTTCTATAGCTCAGATGGAGTCCTTGTCTTCCGTCGTTCTGTCCCTCGGAATCGACGAGCAGAAAAAGGCCGTAGTTGCTGAACAAAACACGAGGGAGGAGGCGTCATTGAGAGCAAAAGCAGTCAAAGACATAGTCCTTATGTTAGCCTCTAACGCCGACAACACGCGCTCTCTCCTTGCTGAGACCATTCTCGCTCGGACTGAAGAGGAAGCGAGGGTGGAGCGGCAGACGAAGACAAAGACAGCGCTGATGGAGGAGGTGGAGGAGAAGGAGGGGACAGCCGCGTTGATTCAAAAGGCGTACTTTGATCTATCTCTCCTGCATCTCCCGCTCTCCCTCGCATCCTTCAGAAGAGCCCAAGACACAATCCTCCACATCTCGAACTCTCTTGATGGACGCATTGCGAAGGGCAGTGGGAAAAGGAAGGCGCGAAGTCAAGGATGGACGCGGTGGTAGCCAAACTCAACAAAAACATCTACTATGCAAAAAAGAAAAAAAACAAAAGACATGCACAAAACAAGGCATTGCTGAGCAAAATTAAACTTGTGTCAGCGCAACTCAAGAAGAACTTGATTCCCTTTCCCCAGCCCCCTCCCCCCCAAATCCTCCTCTTCCTCCTCAGCTCATCAGCAAATTTAAGTAACTCGTATTTTATTGGTTATGATTTGCATACCTGCATCAAAACACTACATACAAGTATGTGTGCGACTTTTATTACGTGTGCAATTGACTATATTCAATTTGTTTCTTTACAGTTATTTTATATATTTGTTGTATATAGAGGGATATAGAAAGTCCGCAGTTGATAAGGGCGAGCACTAAAACTTGTTATTTAAATGTCTCAATTTGACGTTTTATTAGAAACTGTGTATTAGATTTTATTTTTGTCCGACGCTGCTTACGTATGCAACTAAATGTATACAAAACATTGTTTTTTTCTGTTTTTTGTTCATCTATTTTATATATTCATAAGTGACTTACTTAGCATAGATGACTGTCTTGAGTTTCCTTGCTTTCTATTTCATCTCTTTTTTTGTTTTCTTCACTACTGTTCGTTTTTTAGATACTGTTCGTTAAATAAAGATAACGTCGTTTATACCTAAATAAACCTGTCAATTTAGCTGTTATCTTATATGAATTGTACTTTTGTGTGTTGTAAAATACTCCTTGTGCTTGTATTGCATCATTTCTCTTAAAGTTGAACGCCTAAAACGTGTTTAAAGTTGTTTCTCTATCAATAAACCTATCTGGATATTTAGAAGGTCTTCTGAAATGAGAGAGAAAAATTCTGGAAATTTGTACTACGCAATACAGCTGCGAATATTCTACGAAGAAAAAAGCAATTGCATATATAATGGCCGAAGCTGACAAGGTAAAAATAGTTGTTGTGTATATTAATATTGTACATGGTCCGGAATTAATGCCTCAGTAGTAATATACATATAGTAATTTATAGCATATATAACTTACCTCGTTCATTTGTATTCTTGGGGAGAAAAAAGAAGAAAATGGGCGGTGTGACTTTCGAGCGAAGACACCCAGCATCTGTATAAAACTTTGTTGTGATTTTTCTGGTTGTTAGTATATGTGTGTTTCCCAAAAATACTCTTGAATAGCCAACTAGAACTCTAATTTGATGTGTATACGTGTTTAGGTGTATACGTGTACACATGTATACGTGTACACAGCCACGAGTACATGAAATGTTTGGTAGCAAGTGAACTAAAGTAATATTGTGTTTGTGTTTTATTTGTGTAGAAGGTGTTCATTGGGACGGTGAAGTGGTATAACACTGTGAAGGGGTATGGTTTTATTACTGTTGATGAGGACCCTGAGACTTCCTACTTCGTCCACCAGACCTCCATCAAAATGGATGGGTTCCGTTCTTTGGGGGCCAAGGAGAAGGTCAAATTTGTGTTGGTGGATGATGCCAAGGGTCGCCCTAAGGCTGACCAGGTAGTTGCGGTTGATGGATCTGCTCCCACTGGAAGCCCTTACCGCTCTACCCGCAGAAAGGGAAAGAAGGGAGGAGAGGCCTCTGAGGAGACCAAGGAGGACGAGCAGGTCGAGAAGAAGGAGGGAGAGACTAATGTTAAGACAGAGCAGAAGGAAGGAGAGAATCCTAGACGTAAGAACAACCGCAGAAGACCTCTCAAGGTCAAGCCTGAGGCTGCCTCTGCTCCTGCCTCTGCTCCTGCCTCTGCTCCTGAGTCTTCTGCTTAAGAAGCTGGCAGCTCTGAAGCTGAAATCTGGGAACTGAGAGCATAGCCTCTTCGTTTCTCGTGGACTGTTTGGGTGGAGATGCGTGATAAAATGACTCTGATGACTACTCTGCGATAGGCGGAAGAGACACCTAGTGTTTCTTCCACATCTATCAAGGCATCGATCAACCCACGCATTCCCTCGCCCCTTGCTCTGCGTGTTCGTTAGATATTATGTCCATCCTGTTGCGCCCCATGTTAATGGAGTGCCTGTTGCGTGAGTATAGTAGTGTCTGTATTTGGAAGTGTTTGCGTATATCTATCTCATCTTGTCTATGCTATCGTTTGCATTGTTTTTTCGGCTCTTGGATGATGATGTGCGTTGGAGTGCACAATACGAGAGGAGAAGAGATCTGTCGGGTGTCCTACAACCGCAGACGCCCCATCCAACTGCCCTTTCATCTTTTGTTCCTACTGCTTTGTTTAATCTGTTACGAAAATAAATGTCCTTTTACTCTTATTGTTGTACTACTTCACACCCGGTTCTATTTCCTCTAGATAGATACTATATGCATGTGCCTGCGCAGAATTATTGCATTCGCATGCCTCTCCTCCTTCTCTTACGATGACATGCATCATGTACATCATGTCAGTAGAAGTAAGAGATTGAAGGTGCGGCATGCGTGCGCTATAAGGCAACCTGTTCATCCTAAGCGATTGATAAGCGATGCACGTAGAAGAAGAAAGAGTCTTCTCACAGTCGATTGTGTGTGGAATGAAGACATGAGGGTTAAAAGACTACGGTGGTCGGTGATTCTCTTGTGTAGCGCACGTTAAAGACGTGATGACATGATACTATCACGTTCACGGTGGGAAACGTTAGAAAATAGAAGACTTGATAAACTGCAAGATTTATTAAAAGACCAGGCACAATTGAACAAATTGGAGAGAATGATTATGAGTGGGGGAGTTCCATAAGTAAATAACGGAAACCATGTTTTGAAATGAAAAAAACTTGGCGTTTTACGAATAAAAAAAAAAAAACACCAGAGGTATCCCTGCTGTAATTATGAACACATACATGTTTGTGTCATTGAGGCTGTAGTCACGTGAAGTAGACGTGTCTTAGCATAGTTACATTCGATGAGTATGCAAAACTTTCGAATACTCATTGAGTAAACACCTGAGGAACAAAATAACTCTTATTACATATCAATCAACCACATTTTTCTCATCCCCTCAAGAACGCGTAAATCGTATAACGGTTAGTATTGGCGCTTCCCAAGCGCTAGATCCGGGTTCGATTCCCGGTTTACGCATTCTTTTTTTATTCCTATGGGAGGAGAGAAACTCTTGAAATGCAAACATTTTTGGATTGTTTGTAAAATAATTGCAGATGTATATCTAAAGATTATAAATAACTCATTAGATTGTTGCATTAGCATTGCAATTGCACTCCGAATAAAGATAAAAATAAAAAGAGAGTATTGATTCTGAGAAAAAAAGAAAGAAATGTTGAATGGAAGAAAGAGAGGATACGTGTATCGTGTTTCACTCCATATACTATTAATTTTTGGGAACTAGTTAAGAGAGCGTAAATCGTATAACGGTTAGTATTGGCGCTTCCCAAGCGCTAGATCCGGGTTCGATTCCCGGTTTACGCAATCATTTTTATTTTTCTACTAATTTTATTGTTTCGAAACATGCTTTATACAGTTTCAAAGAGTTATTTAGTGACTGCAGAATAACGTTATACTATCACATGTTTCTTTTATCTCATAAATGAGCACTTTATAGTGCTCAATGCTTCATTTCTCCACTACATACGTTTTTTTCGTAACGTGTATTCATTCACAAGTAATGCCCGATTTTAACGGAAGATTAAGAATGCTGGTTAATATATTTGACAAACATTGTAGCAATATAATCGGTGCAGTTTCTGAAACACGTTCGTTGATATATTCTTGTGTCTTTTTTAAGTGCTTGTGTATTGCATGTAATTGACAAAAAAATCATGTCGAAAAACAACAACTAGGTTATGAAAGTCAAGTGCGCAAAAAATGAATTACATTGAAAATGATCCTAGTAGCTTACATGAAACGGTAAATATGTGAAAGAAAACATTATTATATTCAAAATTATTCAACGGTATTGTGTGTTATATCAAGATGTCTCATTTTCTGAGAAAAGAAATAACAAGAAGCAGAGATGTCCTAAAGACTAATCCATACAGTAGTTATGACACGATGGGATTACTTTGCACCCCAAATCTGACAACATGCTACCCGAATTGTATCCAAATAGCTTTGACATTTGTGAACAAGTACGAGTCAGCGATTTCAAACACATACATGATGTCAAGTTACGCCGCCGCATTCACTGGGGGGGCAAGAACTCCGTTAATAAAAGCCTGATGGCCGTTTGTATCGAACTCGAGATAATACGTGTTTTATTAACTAAAGAACGATAGTCGTCATAGCCCATTGCTTAGTCATGAGTTATTCCCATACAAACATAGTTGTACCCACAGATGACCTGAAAGAGAATAGGGAAATGACAAGCAATGGAGAACAAAACTTCTAATTGAGAATATCATATCTAAATGTTCCTTTAAGAACATTCTAGAATACCTCAGTACATAATCCAGTAAACGTAAGCAATGCAATCGTATACAAATAGGCACAGTAGCACAACATGACATAATAAATATCATGCAAACACATCAATATGCGAGGGAAAGGTTCTCTCATCAGGAGACGCCCAGTCGTCTACCTGAAGTGGAAATATGAAGACATATTGCTAACTCGACAAGCCCCCCAGAGCCTTTGACTCAATATATTGGGGTGTCTCATATTCGCAAACACAATTGAACAAAAGAAGAGTACACCTTCAAAAGAAAACTAGACGAAGGCAATACGAAATAGCATGCAGAAATCACAGAGCTGACCCAATGCTCCTGTCTGCGTCACTACACCTAATAGTCTTAGCACGTTGTGTTAGAGAAAACAGACATGATGAAATACGAACGCAAGAGATGACTAAGTAGCATCTCAACGCTTGAACATATTGAATAAAAGTAAAACGATGCATGCGAGGAATACGTACCAGACCAATAACAGATTGCTCTAGAAAAAGGAAAAAGGGTGAACAAACACATGCGCATATTCAAACATAAATAGTAGGAATAAACACAGCGAATGTAAAACCAAAAACCGAGTGAAGAAAACAAGTGAACGTAACAAGAGATGAAAACAATGAATCAGACAAATGAGGATAATACAGTTGAATACCCAGTCATGATGAATACCGTAAGGGTGCAAATGGTAAGTTGCAGATAGCCCCCCAACTCTATAGAAAGGGTTTGGCTAACAGATGATCTTCCTTGAAAGGAACGCGTACAGTACTTGCTACAAAGGGTACGTCGTTCTGGAAAAATAATCAAAATTCCTATGTCTCGCCATCATGGAATAAAGCAAACTTCCTGCACGCAAAAGGGGTAGATGAATAGTCTCGCATAATCACCATTACGTCGAGGGTTCATGCTGGTTATCGAATCAATGCATACCAGGGCTGACGGTAGGAAGCTGAGATCGGCATCGTCCAGGTCCACGGTCGAGGAAGTCGAGGATTCATTTTCTCTCTAGCAGCACTTGAGTCTTCGGTGAGGACATCCAACGGGAAAGTTTGATGATGGGAATTGGTATCGGTATCGATACAATGACTAGCGTAGGCTGGAACATCAAACGCTAACGTTATCTCGAAATGTCAAGTTACGCCGCCGCATTCACTGGGGGGCAAGAACTCCGTTAATAAAAGCCTGATGGCCGTTTGTATCGAACTCGAGATAATACGTGTTTTATTAACTAAAGAACGATAGTCGTCATAGCCCATTGCTTAGTCATGAGTTATTCCCATACAAACATAGTTGTACCCACAGATGACCTGAAAGAGAATAGGGAAATGACAAGCAATGGAGAACAAAACTTCTAATTGAGAATATCATATCTAAATGTTCCTTTAAGAACATTCTAGAATACCTCAGTACATAATCCAGTAAACGTAAGCAATGCAATCGTATACAAATAGGCACAGTAGCACAACATGACATAATAAATATCATGCAAACACATCAATATGCGAGGAAAGGTTCTCTCATCAGGAGACGCCCAGTCGTCTACCTGAAGTGGAAATATGAAGACATATTGCTAACTCGACAATGAAATTACTATATTCCAACTCGAAAAAAGAGAACAAAGATTAAAATTAGTTTGCTTTACTATACTATGTACACTTCACTCATCATTTCCATAGGTACTATACAAATGAGTGTTTGTTTAGGTTTACGAGATTGTGTGAGTCTGCTTGCGCTATCGCTCGCATAGGTCGATTCGATCAACGGTCTAGTCAATAGCATTGAAAACTAGTGGTTTGAGATTATTCACAATCAAAGAAACCACAAGACTCATC
>JAWNMU010000094.1:52500-57386 GCA_035043665.1 Drosophila quasianomalipes
AATAGGAGAGAGAGAGAGGAGGAGAGAGAGGAGGAGGAGAGAGGAGGAGAGAGGGGGAGAGAGAGGGGGAGTATGATGACTGCCTGTTTCTGATGGAGTATGCGCTGTTTACACATTGGAACCCAGTGCAGGGAGGGAGGGAAAAGTAGGACACGAGGAAGAAGGAGACTGCGAACAATGCCACCACGCAAGCAGATATAAAAAATATCTTCTTCTCCGTTACTACTCTTTGAAATTTTAACCGAATGATCGACACTGAGTGAGGGGAGAGGAGGGGAGGGACGAAAGAGACGACGAAAGGGAGGACGAAGACGCGGAGGAAAGTGATGAGGAGATGGAGGAAAAGGAGGGGAAAGAAGAGGGGAAGTCGAGGAGGAGAGAAGAGGATAATTCCAGCTCCATTCGTCTTCGATCTCTATCGTATTCTTTCTCTTCAATCCTCTTGCTCTCTCTCTTTCCCTTACCCTCTCCCTCTCCCTTTCCCTCTCCCTCTCCCTCTCCCTTTCCTCTTCTTTCCCCCTCACTTCCTCTTCTCTCCCCCCACTGTTTTGATAACTGTTCCCGATAGGTCCAATTAGTTCTCTCTTCCTCTTCCTCTCCCTCTCTCTCTCTCGCTCCCTCGCCCACTCGGCCTCTTCTTTATCTACCTTTCCCTTTCTTTTCCCTTTTCCACCTCCCTCTCCTCTTTCTCCCTTTCTTTCTCTCCTTCCTTTATCACCGACTCTAATATTTGCTGGAATTCGGAGGGAGAGACCCGAGAAGAAGGAGATGAAGAGAGGAGAAGGAGGGGGAGGTGGAGGGAGAAGGAGAGCGAGAAGGAGAAAGATATGATAAAAGGGAGGAGGAGATGGAGGAAGAGGGAGAGGAGGGGGAGAGGAGGAGGAAGAGGAGGAGCGGAAGTGGGAGGGGAAGGGGCGTGAGGGGATGGATGACAGAGCGAGAGATAGAGACGAGGGACCCTGTGTTTCCGCATGAGCATTTGTTTCTATGCTAGGCACGCCTCTTCCCACTCCGCTCCAAGCCACTCCCTCTAGTCTTCCTCCGCCGCATTCCTCTGTTCCCTCGTTTTCATCTACTCTCTCTCCTTCCCCTCCCCCCTCTCTTTCTGCATTCGATGAGGATGAGGAGGTGGCTACGGGGGAACAGGGGGATGAGGGGAGGAGGAGGAGGAGGAGGAGAAGGAAAGAGATGCTAGGAGAGGGGGAAGGATAGGGTCAGGGGCGACAGAGGAAATATGAGTGATTATGACGTTGGAGGAAAGGGAGGAGGGAGTGGAGTTCACTAAGTCGCAGAAGGAGGAAGAGGAGGAGGAGGAGGAGGAAGAAGAAGAAGAAGAAGAAGAAGAAGAAGCAGTAGAAGAAGAAGAAGAGGAAGAAGTAGAAGAGAATGAGTAAAGGGAAGGTGAGTGAGGGTTCCCCAGAGCGACGCTCCTCCCTCTTCCCCTCGTCTCTCCTCTTCGTAATGGCTCTCAGTTACACAGCTTCCATGACTCACTCCCTGTTCCTCCTTATGCGAATGTGTGTGCTCCTTACTCTTCTTGCCACCGACGACTATCCTCTTTGTCCCCTTCCTCTGCCCCCCAACTGCGCTCATATTCACCCCTCCCTCTTCTCTCTCCAAAATACCCCCGAACGACTCGGAAATTGAACCAGACCGACCACCCCGCATCGCACCGCCGATTCCCACGAGCTTTCTCTTGTCAGGGACCATGGATGTGTCTCCCATCGCCAAAGCAAGCAAGAGGGAATCTCTGTCGTCCGCTTCCACCTCCACCACTTCCACACTAGTCGGAGTCACCATCCAACTGCTACGCCACACACGAAGACATGAAGTCACATAAAACATAGGAAATCCCACCCACATGCACCAGCCCATTATTTCACAACACACCGCCTTCGATACTAGGGTGTTGTGGTCTCCCTGCACTTCACGAAACAGATATATCAACCCAGAGACCAACAGCAACATTGCTCCACATCCAGAAAATACACTAGCCAAAGGACCACGGAACTTTATCGGCTGAAAGTTCCGCCTTCGTATCACTAGGATCATACATAACACACAGAAACTAAATAAAGTTGCTGAACAGCCAATGAATATCCACGAGAATATTCTTCTAAGTTCCATCGTCTCTAAAGTGTAATGTTACTTTATACTCTTAAAAGTTAAATATAAATTGAATCAAGGACAAATACACAGATAAAACACTATTTTCAATTTCTTTAAATTTTTTTTTCTGTATTTTAAAATGGCCTACTCGTCAGAAACGTGTTTCGAGCAACGTAGACTGTTTGAGACCTCCTTGATACCTATTTTAAGGAAATAAATCAAAAAAATCTCGCGTTTGCCTAAGCGGAAATAAACAGGATCTAATTTAACAGATATAAACATTTTAAGGCCCCCCTCCCTACCACTGTTTTGACAAATCATATTTCAATACTTAACCTAACACGTTTATTAACAGTTATCAAACACACACACATTTCTTACTTCTTCGACACTTCAAGTACATAGAAATCTCACCACAGAAACAAAATCATTGATATTTCCGGGAAAAAATCTTGTAAAACTATTACGATACTCAAAGTATGTATATAAGAGGATAAAAAGTAGAGGGCAATGCGCTGCATTCACATTTATTTTCATATTTTACATTCCTAAATGCATGCTCTAAAATATTTCATAATTTTAATACTTAGTACAAAGATTATTCCAACATTATATTTGTTCATCATCAGATGGCAGAGGAAGAGCAAATGCACGATGTCGACCTGGTGCAGCAATACCAGGAGAAGAATGAGGACAATGAGGTTGATGAGTCGATGTTGGATGAGGACCTCCTCGACGTGGAGGTCCCTAACTTCCCCGCTCTTAATGCCCAACAAATGGCTGGAGGAAAGAGCGACTTCAGACGTGTAAGCGTTCCTCCCAACCGCTACACTCCCCTCAGAAACAGCTGGATGGACATCTACAAGCCCATTGTGGAGCACATGAAGCTCAACATTCGTTACCACCCTAAAAAGAAGGCGGGTGGAGTTGAAGACTTGCGCTGAAACTGAGAACCCTCTCGCTCTCCAAAAGGCTGCAGACTTCATCAAAGCTTTCTGCTTGGGATTCGAGATTCGTGATGCTATCGCTCTTCTTCGTTTGGACGACCTTTACATTGACAGTTTTGAGTTGAAGGACGTTAAGATTTTCCACGGAGAGCACCTTTCCCGTGCTATTGGACGTATTGCTGGACACGGAGGAAAGACCAGATACACCATTGAGAACGCCACGAAGACTCGTATCGTCGTTGCTGATACCCACATACATATCCTTGGTTCTTACCAGAACATTCGTGTTGCCAAGGATGCTCTTGTTCGTCTTATTATCGGTTCTCCCCCCGGAAAGGTGTACACCCAGATGCACCAGTGCTGCCGCCCGTACCAAGAACCGTTTCTAATTTTATCCACTAGATAATCTCTTGCCTAGTTAATAGGTAGCATGTTATACACCTAGTATCCATTGTTATTTTTCATGTCCCATGTCTTCTTTAGTGTTTATTCTCGATTGCATGTGTAGTTGTGCTTTCCTTATACTTGTATGTACACGTATATATTTATTTGTTCCACAGGCGCTTTGCGTATATTTATTTTATCTTCGTAGAGAAAATTGCTCAATAGTGAGTATATTTTGTTGTAGGCGTGCGTTCACCTTGTACCGTTCACATTTTCGTGTATATTTATCGTGAAGCATTAATAAACCAACTTTTCCATCACTAATAATTAGTCTTTTCATTCTGTTAACACGCTCATAGTTATTATTTAGTACTTTCACATAGTCATACATTTTTCGCAGATATACCACTCAAAATGAGATCACATTTGCTTAGAAACGGTTTGACTAGGATAGGAATTCATTTATTTTGATACAGGTGTAGAATTTTGAATTTTCATTACGCTCCCACATTCAGATATCGAAATGCCTCGCACTCGTGTTGACTGTTGCCGGCCATTTGGCTACTCCCGAGTTCCACGAAGCTCGCTTGATCGCAGAGGATGTGGTCGCAGAAGACCCTTCATTATCCTTGAAGGTGCATGGTTTGATTGAGACCGAATGGTTGAACTTTATTGCGCACCAGAAGGAGGTTCTCCCTGGAGCAACCTCGTATGTGACTGGACCTATAATTTACCACAGCGTGGATGGCTTTATAGGAAACGTGGATGCACTGATCAAGTGGGGAGACAAAAAGTACCAAATGGGAGATCCCCGCTCAGACGAAAAGACCTACTCCTCCTTCGCAACCAGTTCCAAGATATCAGCAAGAATGAGTTGGCTGTGTACATGGACAAGAAGAAGGATGTGAGTAAGTTTGTGTACATAGATTTCTCGATTCCCGGAGAGAACAACGGGGGGTCGAGGAGGCAATCTTCAGCAGCGGAAAGGGAAAGAAGAAGGGCTCTGAGAACAGAATTATCATCGAACTCCGCGTGGACAAGTGTCCCAAGACATGCGAGAACTTCCTGCAGCTGTGACTGGACAGAGCCAGGTGAGCAAGAAGTCAGGAGGTCTTGCACTATCTTCATACCCCCTGTGCACCGCATCGTCCACGACGGATGGATCCAGATGGGAGATGTCATCACTGGAAAGAGGAAACGGAGAGAGTCCATCTACGGACCCACCTTTGCGGACGAGTCGTTCGTGCAAACATGACGGAGTGGGAGTGGTAGCGATGGCTAACAACGGGACACCCCACTCAAACAGCTCACAGTTCTACATCACCCTCAAGGAGCTTCCTTTCCTCGATGGAAAGAAGGTGGTGTTCGGAAAGGTTATCGACGGAATAGACGCGCCAGCATGCTTGTCCAACGAGGTGGAAACCAGATTGGAAAGACCCATTGGAC
>JAWNMU010000095.1:0-162893 GCA_035043665.1 Drosophila quasianomalipes
GCACTCTCGCTATAATCAAAAAATGCAATCTCTGCATTATAAAATATCATTACTGTACTAACAGTTTCTTTTGAAGCATTAACGCATTTGACCTGACCGTATATATTCTCAGTAGTAAGATTTCGGAGTAGTCGTTGGTGGCGCTAAGGTTGTACTTATCTCCGGAGTCGTTGATGATGATATAGTAGTAGTTTCCGACGGAATCGTTGATGGCGATATAGTAGTAGTTTCCGTTGGAGTCGTTGATGGCGATATAGTAGTAGTTTCCGACGGAATCGATGGCGTAGTAGTAGGTTTTTTTGTTGTTCTAGGTCGAGCATCTCTACCCTGCTTAGCTAGAGTAGTTACAGCATGAGTAGTCAGAGTTATAAAATTGAAGTCTGTTCCATTTGTCGCATCTGAACTATCCATAAAATTATAGTTAATTGAATTTCTATTTCCCGCCGATTCAATGCAGGGGCTTATTTCCAATGATTTGAAGAGATCGCATTTCGCATAAATACAATTCCACTATTATTTAAAAAGAGATTTAAGCTAATGCCTGCCCATTGAGGCATGTATGAAGGAAGCACCGTTTTCCTTGAGTAAATTTCCACTCAAGTCCAGGTATCGAAGAGCGTTGAAAAAACACTCGTTTACTTATTTCAATATCGATATTTATTCATTTACAATCGGCTAAATTTAAGAATTCCAAGGCAGGCATGTTTTTAAAATTCTTGTTTCCAATGCGCCACCAAAATGGTTGCCCATAAGATCCAAGAACTGAAGTTTTTCGTAAATAGCCAAGCCAAAAAAGTCTTCTGGCTTATAAATTGAATACTTTGTATACTGTTGATTAATTTTTACCGAATTTATGGTGCGCGAAAGTGGCGTTAAAAATGCATTACATTTCAATGATTTTTCTCTATTGATGAGTGTAAAGTTGAGTAGTTTCTTTAGTCCTTGAAAATGTCTGGTTTATAGTTTGTTTAAGGCTGCTGTTAATAACCTCCAGATTAAGTAGATTTCCTAAGTTATTTTGATCGAAGGCGCCATCATTAATGTGAGCCTAGAGGACAATTGTATAAACTAAACTCTTCAAATTGTATTCTCCAAAGTAAAAGCATCATCTGTTAGAACTCCGCCTGAAAAATTGTAATTGTCAATTCGAAGTAAGAGATAATCACTGCAGTCCATACTGCTATTGCTATTGATTTCTTCAACTCCGAAGATTAAATTTGATAAACTCGAATTGCAGTGAAGGACTTTTTATGCGTGCTGCAAATTAATCTGACACCATTCAGCATATTTTGAAAATGGGAATCTTCGAGTCGATTCTTCCGAATCACTTTCTGGCGGTTCACTTGAAAAGTCTACATTGGCTATTATTAATATAAGCACAAAGCCAACTGCAGCCGGTTGTATTATATATTTCAGCCATCGGGCTCGGTTTGGTTGATAAAAGTTTTCGGGTTGCTTTGAAATTTCGTCATTATTCAGATCGAAGGATTTTGATTTGAACATACTGCGAAACCACAAATATTTATAATTTTTGGTGTTGCGATAACCGTCAACTAGTCCAGCTTGTTCTCAACGCACTAATCAAATTTGTCATTTGTGTGCGGGTAATTTATCAAATTAGTTAGGCTCATTATCAGTGATGTGGTGAACCGTATTATGCATTAAAATTATAATAATTATTATTAAAATAATGCTGATTAGATAAGGCACCCACAGGAATCGCATGAAACACATGGAATTATATATGGTGCACATATCAGATGCAATTCATTCCCATGAAACCTCAATTATATAATTGTGCAGGACTTACACAGATCGACATTAAGCATCCAAAAGATTTTGCCGTGCCGAAAATTCAACTTTATTTCTGCATCACCCAAAATCATTTTGTTGCACTCAAATAATGTCAGTATTTTTTTTTTCGAAATTTTTAGTCCACCGCTAGAAATATTTGACATCCACTGCAAAAATATAAGCAAAGAACGGAAAATACAATTTAAAAATGGCTGAAATTCCTCCTTTCTATTTTCATGAACAAATCAACAATCAGATCTTAAAACCAATGGAAAGCATCAAAAACAGCGACAACAGGATTCAATTCCTCCCAAAAATCCATTTTAATTTATTTTTGTATGCAACACGTTTGTTATTAACTAACAGCTGCGACTGGGAAGCGGCCATGTCATATTGTTCCACTCGATTAATACATAATAATCTATGGAAAATTAGTTTTCATAGTTATTTTTAAGTAATTTAATATTTAGCGACTTAAACTAAATATTGTCGACAGGGTGCTTAAGTTTCACATATTCAGTAATTTCCACTCGTTTCGATGAAGACAAAAATATTATTAGGGAATATCAGTATTATTTTGCGGTGGTGGCTATCACAATCGGCACTCGATAACAATCTTAAGTCTATCGATTTCGGCATTTATTGTTGTCATCTCTAAATTGTTGTCGCTGCAGTCAACAAAATAACACATTTGAAAGGCGAAATTAGGTAAATATTTATGAATTTTCTCAATAACAAATGTGTCTAAAATGTTTTAAAATGTGTAACTTGTTTTTTATATGTGTAAATCCGCAAGCAGATGGTCGATAAAGGGTGAATAAAAAGAAACATTGGATTTGAGCGCAATGTTGCGAAATGATGCACTTTTACATAGATACATTTTTGTGGATGTATGTGTTTACATACATGAAGCATATGTACAATATTTATTTGTGTGTGTTGTGTGTGTCGTCAACAATCAATAAAGCAACATTGGGTTTAATTAATTGTGTTGTTTAATGTAGCCGCCCCAAAACTCAACACTAAAAATAGATATGGGCGATGAGTGCATTTTATTCGTGCTGAAATATTAATAACATCAGAAGTGGCAACAAAAATGGTGCAACTATAATATAAAATATTTTTCTATTCATTTATCTTACAGAATTGAAATGCCAAAAAATCAATGGTTAAATGGATATTTGCCAAACTGAATCCAGTGGCCGAAAAGATAGCGTTCGATATGAGTGAAGTGATATCGGCCTACGATCATGTGTGGCTAACACTGACAACAGCCCAGCAGGATAATATTCTGAACGACACGATAATCAAGCCGGAAATAACAATTCGATATTATAGCAGTTCACACGCTGGCAAAGAAATTGCGCCCAATTCAAATTCGAGCGTGGAGAGCATTCGGAAAAAGGGAACTAAATGCCAGAAGCATAATATAATATATGCCTTCGATCGGTTAAATCTGCGCACATTTATTCATCAGAGCATCGGGCTGAAGATTGTACACGATGACAACATTGGGGATTATCGGGATGAGCATTCGTTTCCCTTTAGCTATAAGACCAAATCTCAAATCAATCTAGCTGCCCTTGAGTGTGATAGTGATAGTAATAATGATAATGATATAACTGCCATTCAATTGAGCACCAAAATCTTGCCACCAATTCCAAGAAAGGATACCAACGAATCGGAAAATCAAAAACAAATAATTCCATTCAGAGATGTTGAACCCAAGAGAATTGATATAGTGAAATGCACTGAATCATCTATTAATTCGGTAGCTGCAGATGAGAAACTCAATTTATTATCCAATTTTGGATCAAAGAACACACTACTAAGCATATCAACAGATTCCAACGATTTTGATAACGATACCAAAGAGCAACATTCCGAGAAATGTAAACTATTGCCAGATAGTTTGGAAATGCCCAAAGGATTTGATTTCCTAAGTAATTGGTAAACTCAATTGTGCTCCGATGTATTATATAATGAAACTCTATATATATATATAAATATATATTTCACCAAAAACAATTCAGTCTGAATTTATTGCTTATAAGAATGCCTGGTCAAGAAAATGCAATTTTATACTATATACGCCTTTACAGAACAACAATGCTTAATAAATATATAAAACGGAAATCCAACTCAGATGCCTTTTTATTTAAGATATCAAATATGTAAGCAGGGTATCTGCAAGTCGGGCACACTCAACTAGAACCACCTATGCTTGTTTATTGAATGAAATGTGCATTGGTTGTCCCTTTGTTTTTTTTTTTATATATTTATTTAATTGTAGAGAACCAAATCGACTCAAGCATTCATTGCTAATTTAATTAGCTAGATGAACGTGTTTAATTATAGAACTTGGCAACTGTTTCATTTTATTGCCCACGTTGCGACGAAATCTGCTAGATTATTGCCCCACAAGCACGTGAGCCGAAACGTGTGTGTCCCAAACTGAATCGGAATTATTGCAATTGCAATTTGCTATTGCAACTGCAATTGGATTTATTTTTGAATAGTATCTAAAAATACGACACAAATAAAATCGTATTTCAACCCCTTCAAATATATAATTGTTTCATGATTTTGCTTGCAAAAGCAAATGTGTAGCAGATAATTTCGTTGCAAACTTTTCAATTACTTTTCATCGCAGATGAGATTGTTCTTGCCAAATTGTAAATATTATATTATGCTTATAATCTGCAGCACATACGCACATTTATAGTACAATGGGCGATAGCCTTACCCAAGATATTAAGAGTCTAATATATAGTCGCTTGTGGGGTTGATCCAATCGCTTAACATATTCATAAAGCGGGCATGGCACCGTCACATTTGTCAGAAAATTACATTTTAAATAGAATTTGCTGTAGTGGCTTGCTTGATCACAAAAGCGATCTCTACTCATACATAGGCATTTGCCTCTTTCACATTGGGCATTACAGTTGATTTACCCTGATCTATATATACATATATATAAAGAAAACAGCATGAACTGATTGACTGACTGATGCATGGTTTGACTGACTGACTGACTGACTCACTGACTGACTGACTCACTGATTGATGATACTCTAAAGGCTAATTTCCTTTTTGACCCAAAAGTGATCTTTAATTAAGGACGAGTGGTTTGTTTCCAACATATTTAATTTATTTTAAGGCCACTGAAATGGAGCTATCGTTTTAGTAGCACAAACTTCGAAAGTATTTCAGTATTTAGATATTTTGACCTTGGCATAAGGGTATTGTGCAGTCGGGTTGGCCCAACAACAAGGTGCCAACAAATTAGAAATTGTTTTTATAAATTTGCATATTTTCGACATTTTATGTAAATGTGCAAATAAAGTGCACATGTCTGATCCCATTTAGAATATTTAAGTTATCTTGATCAGATGAGCTGAAATGGGGAATATCGATTTTTTGTAAGCGTATTTTGACCAACAATTTTGATTTGAATAATCTCTTTAGTTTTGACTAAGACGTATCCCTATAAAGCGCGATCAAGACGACAAGGTCCATCTGTCCGTTGATTGAACAGAGTATCTAGCGGTCGAGCTTTTTTGCGAAGGTAAATTTGTATACATATTGGTTGCACTTGACTTACGTCCATATTTTCCGTGACGATTTATAGTGGATTTTCAACGTCGACGTCACAAACAGTTTCCACGCCATTTTGCTGCGCCACAAAATCAATTCGTTTGTACTTACTTGTGCTTGCATCTATGAAGAGTATAGGTATGTATATATATATCCATAAGTACATACAGACATAGGTATGTACACATACTCACATATTCACATACATGAGTGATGTGCATGTGTCGCCTTGTGTGAGTCCGATTTATGAATGTTTCCGTTCGTGTGCCTCCATCATCTTTTTGACTTGGTCCAGTTAGTGCAGTTCTGTCATTTAGATCAAACACATAAACTTCCACGTTCGGATTTATTTCCCAAGGACTCTAATATAGGACAATTCCTTTCGTGACTTATCGACGCTCCTCGCAATTATCAAATAAATAAATCATCATCATGGGCCTAACTATGGTTAGTACAATTGTTAAGGATATATGAACTGAAAAACATGAGTGAAAGTTATATATCAAAGGATTTCATATATTATATCCGATTAAAGTGAAGTGTGTAAGCGTCCTTGATCGCATCTAATTTACATTATGGTCAGCATAACTACAATCAGGACAAAAATCTCTCTGGAAATAGAAATTAGAGATAAAAGTTCATATAATTTTACGGCGATTCGAATTCGAAATCCTTCGTTCGTGAGTTGAGTGACTTCCCACCAAGCTACGCGGTCTCTAAATAAACAAGAGAGAACGTTGCAGTAGGGCGTAACCGACTGCGGAATACCTTGCTACTATATGTAATACCATCTGACAACAGGTGCCACAGAACACCGTGGAGGTGTGGCCAAGAAATATCGCTCTTTGAAGGCGATTTTTAGTAATCTACCATTCAAGTTTGCCTTTAAAGTTGTGGCAGAGATAGGCTTTTGTGAATTTTGTGGCCAGCAGTGGGCGTGGCCAGGAGAAAATGTTGGAAGAGCTTCCTAGTAACCTTCCTTCCAAGTTTGGTAACTGTATCTGTGACTCCAGCTTACAAATTGTGGAAGATACTGCGCATTTATGATTTTTGGTGGGGAAGTTCTTGGGGGCGGAGGGTGTGGGCGTGGTCTAATAATTTATATGAACATCTTTGAAGGAGGTTACCAGCAAGCTATCTGCCACGTTTGGTGATTCTATCTTTAAAATTGTCGGAGATATGCGGATCGGCTTTGACGATAATGGACGCAGGTGTGGGCGTGGCCATACAATTTTTAATCGATTCTTACAGGCAATTCTACTAGTAATATACCTACAATATTTTAGGGCTCGAATTCAAAAACTGTCATTTCCAATTTTTGCGACTTGTATAAAACCAATATACTTGGATATCTTCGGTATCAAAGTATAAAAAACAACTAATCTATAACATAGCTGTCAAGAGAGCAAATTGTATTACTAAACATCAGGGTTTGCTCTTCTTCATTTCAGAAATACATTTATTGATAATTGAAAATATTTATAAGAAATAAAACACATCACACTTTTAGGATTGTCAATTTCAGGGCAAACCTTTCTAATTAATAACACTTTTTTTTTATTAAAACCAAGAAAAACTTACTAGTTTTCAAATTAACTTTCATTTCAGCGCGATTTTCTAAAATTTTCTAAAATTTTTATTTTTTTTGAGTATAGCCGAAGCGATATAGCTATGTCCGTCGTTTAAAACAAGCATTTTGTCCCTGGTACCCTGATGAAACTTGTAATATATCTGGTTTTATGATATAAAAGACATAGAAACTATCGGTCGAAGGATAATTTTTTTTATGAGGGAATGGATGAAAACTTTCAACCGCCATAACTTTGTCATATTTTATCTGATTTTAAATGTGTTGGCCTGTAGATTAAAAATGCACTAAAATTTGAGAACAGGAAATTTCCTTTTTTATAAAGTTTTCTAAAACCATTTGCAGCTGACCTTGAGAACCAGAAGGTGATATCACGACTAGAACTCACATACATTACATATAACTACGTCCAAATATTATAAAGATAAATAATATTAAATTGGACGATTATCTGGTATTGGGGCATTTTGATAGTCTTTAGTCTGCCTATCGCTTCAGTGAATATGTGAAAATGTTCTGGTTCGCAACTGACAATAATATGATTGTTGAGGATGTATTCTTAGAGACTGGTGTACAAACAAGACTAGTGTGCAAAATTTCACCCATAAGCATTGCCCACATCTGAATATTAAGCATTTATTTATTTACGTACAATCTACGCGTATACTTGTGTTTGTGTTTTACGATATAAATAAATATTGGGAAGATGCAGAGAATGAATATCGTCTTTGGGATGAAGAGGGATTTAAGAATGAAAGACGAAAATTTAATGTGACAAACAAAAAAAACAAAAAAAAAAGGCACGAAAAAGAAAATATGAAAATTTGCTAATATAATTTATAGTACGTTGTTCTTCTCGCTATCCTATTCAGGTAAATCGACAATAGCCGAATGCTGCATTGTGTCACCTGCACTGCGCTTTGTCGCTGTGGCCGTGACGGGGGCAGGCGCGGTCGCGGAACGAGAGGGTTTTTGTCACCTCTCTGCAAAAAATGTAGCGATTTTGAAAATGCAGAAGGAATTTTTGTTGTCAGCGACAGTTTGACTGCAGCCTGGGCAGAGGTGCGACTTCTTTTGGACACATGGCAAGCGATACTATAAAAGCAACCAAATCATTTTCAAAGTTTTACTCGTCTTCGTTAACTGATCCCCTAAGCATCCTTAGTTAGTTTGCCGTGTGAAATTTACATACCGTGCGTCGTGCAACGATCCAAAATTCATCAATCAATCAATCAATTATCAAATAATCTGTGATCATGGGTGTAAGATTTTCAATTCAATCATTATATTTAAGAATATTGTTCGTGTTTTGATTTATACAAAGAATAAGGACCTACAAATTGAATGTGAGAGTGAGCGATTAAGAGATCCTCAGTGAAACAAAATGTCAGAAACCAAATAAAATATGATTATATAACACTGAATTTTCAGCAAGAATCAAAAACTTACTTCCCGTGCAACGTCCACCTTAACGCTTGGAATACTACAACTGAATCGGCCCAATAAAAACAACTCAATGAAGTTAAATTTTCAGAAAGAATCAAAAACTTAGTTCTTGTGTAACCTCCACTTTAAAGTATGGACTAGTCAACAAAATTAAATTTTCTGAAATAATCAAAACCTTAATTCCCGTATAATTTCCACTTTAAATTTTGGAATTTAAAAACATAATCAATTAAATAATTCAACAACTTAGTAAAACCTTTTATAATTATTATATTTTAATTGTGACTTTATTCACTGATATTTTTTGATGTCATCGAGATTCAAGCACCTTGATTTGCATCAGCTTTCTTTTCTAAACTACAATCAGAAAAAAACTTGTACTGAATTGTACTTTTTCGAAAACCCGATGTTTTCTTTTCCTAATTTCAGGGTGAATTTTTCTTAAATTTAATTTGAAAAACTTACTTTCAACTAAGCAACCTCTAAAGCCTCTAAAGTAGACAACACTTTAACTCTTATAGAAAAGCCGAATAATTCCACAATTGTGAATAAAAATTTAAAATATTTTAGAAATTTGTTATTACTTTTATTTTTAAAAATTAGAAATACTTTAAAGTTTTCAGAGTGGTTTTAATTTTAAGGCAATTTTCTAAAATTCAGGGCTATTTTCTTTCTGAGTGTAAGGAAAGAAATTGCTTTTTGTCATCATTATATAATTCTCTTCTAAGGTTAATTTTTTTAAAATTGCTAAATAAAAGTATAAATTATCTTTTATTCTTTTCCTTCTTATATTCACAGGATGAACTGCCAAAGGAACAAATTGCTCGTGAGTTGAACCGCAGCTGCATATATCAAATCAATATTTCAATAATTCGATTGTTGTTTTTTGGTTGTTCGTTTTGCGATTGGCAGTGCTTCGCAATGCATTCAATGCATTCGATCCGGAGAAGAATGGGTATATCAACACCACCATGGTGGGCACCATACTGAGCATGCTGGGCCATCAGCTGGACGATGCGACGTTAGCTGAAATCATTGCCGAGGTCGATGAGGATGGCTCCGGTCAAATTGAATTTGAGGAGTTCACGACGCTGGCAGCGCGTTTCCTTGTTGAGGAGGATGCCGAGGCAATGATGGCCGAGTTGAAGGAGGCCTTCCGCCTGTACGACAAGGAGGGAAATGGTTATATCACAACTGGAGTTCTACGTGAAATTCTGCGTGAATTGGACGACAAGCTGACCAACGACGACTTGGACATGATGATTGAGGAAATTGATTCGGATGGCTCCGGTACTGTTGATTTTGATGGTAAGTGCGATAATTGTGAACTGTGAACATATATTTGAATAATTTGTCTAAAATTATATTATTATATCTTTAACAGAATTCATGGAAGTTATGACTGGTGGTGATGATTAAAAGACCGAATATTATGAACCCAGTATTTATGATCCCATTAAGTCATCTTTAGAATCGGATTTAGTGTATCCAAGCTGCAATCTAACAGAATTTATTTCTAAATCTAAATTTAAATTCAGCAGACTATGCATGTAAATCAATTTAATAAATTTGGAGTTTGATGACAAACAATTATTTAATACGCAAACACCAATACGCAATATTTGATTCAAATTAAAAAAATGGACTGGAAAAGAGGGAATAATATCGGATATACAATTTGTAGTATGTTTGTATCATTAATAATATAATATAAATATGTAAATTTATAAAAATTACAACCGAAATATCGGTTTCGAGTTTCGAAACTTTGGTTCACCCTTTAACTTAGAAATATCATATACTTTTAGAAAATCATAGATCTCCATATTTTACAAATATAAATAAGAAACTTAATTCATTAATCGAGCGATGACTTTTTGGATTATTCAGTTTTCAGATATAAATAAAAAAAAATTGGTCCAGCTGCGCATAAAAAATATTAAAATATTTTTTAATGTTTATAAGAATGAACACCTATTAAAATGGCGAAAAGGTTATAGCCTAGGTATGCAAAATTACGTAATCGGCAGAAGGATGCACTCAAGACAGAGATTTTCACAATTTTTACTATACGTATATGTAAGTCCATATATTGGTCCATATATGGTATTTATTTTTATTTATTTGGACTGTATTTTAAAAAAATGAGCATACTTTTGACGCCAAGTGTAACTCATTTAATAATTATATTTCTAAAACGAAGTGTTGTGGCTTTATTAAATCAAGCGATTTTCTTTTCTTAATTCCAGGTAAATTTTTCGAAAAAGTAGAAAACATATTTCTAATTTGTATATTTCTAATATGTATAGTTTATGTATAACTTTAATATTAGTTCTTTTTTTACATTAAATGCTAAGATTTCAACTTTTCACATATACAAACATTTTAGATAGCTTATAAGTTTAAGTAATTTAATTTGAAAATGGACAATAACGCCAACAATAGCTAAACTAGAAAATATTTGAGAAATTTCGAATTTTTTTCTGAATGCACCGTTCAATTTGGTGCAAGCAATAAGTACACAAGACGCATTTGTCATATTTTGTTCGCTTATCTATCGAGAGTAAAATATATTTTGGTATTTTTGAGATCGAAGTGTGGTACCGAATGTGCTCGATAGATGGCGCATTGGTGAACCGCCATTTGCAATGCGAAATCAAAATGGGAATAAGTTCTTTAAGCAGGTTGGATTGAAACTGAGTGCCTTCTTTGGGTGCTCCAAGAACGCAAAATTTTGGTCGCTAAAATTTGAATTTTTATAATCAAAATGAATTAGAGCATGCAAATTTGATTAGCGTTGACAAAGTTGTCAGAGTTTGGACATTTTTCATTGATTTTGTACAGAAGATCCGAAAAATGGAGCTGCACCAATTTTCTATATCATTTTGATCTATAGAGCAAACCAAGCCAAGCATAAAAATTGAAAATTGGCTCAGCGTTGACAAAATTATAAAAGTTTATAGTATTGGAAGAGCATCTTAAATATTTTGATTGATTGAAAATTCGATTTGGAAATCAAGAATTGGACAAAAATGAAGTCCCAAAATTTAAGAACAATTGGAAAAGAATTCTTACATATATATATATATATATATATATATATATATATATATATATATGATATATATGTATATATCATATATAAAATAAATATATGCAAATATATAAGATTTTGAACTCAAGAATTGGAGAATAACGATGTCCTGAAATTCAGTAGCACTCGGAATAGAATTATTATGTATTAATTGCTATATACTATTATTAATATAAATATATATGAATTATAGTCCCAATATACTTCAATACCAGTACAGTGTTTTTCACCAAGTATTTAGGCGGAAAGTGAAATTGGATCAGAAATTTGCGTTTATTTTCTTTATTTTCCTCTCACTCTTTGACTTTTCTTTCTTAACGTTTCCGATAGCATTAAAATACTGTTTTAAAGGCTGATCCTTCCAATTAATATTTAATACATCTTGACAAATTATTAATCAATAGCACAAATTTAAATCAAGATCGGATTAGAAGCACCCAAGTTATGGTCCAAGATGAATTGTATACTTGTGTATATTAATCGGAAGCCAGTTCGGGCTTGTGAATAAATATTTGCACTGCCTTACTTCGTCAGTACCTGTTCCAATCATAAGAAATGAGCGCACTTTAAGTCATACTTATATTTGAGTGTGCAAAGTTTTTAAGGAGAGAAAAGTAAATTTGGTAATAAAACTAGAATAAACTAGAATACTAGAACATTTGATAGCCAGGGTATTCATAGTCCAGCTCACTAAAATACATCACTCTTATTTGTATTATTTAATTTGTCTCTTCAATTTTAATGTTACATTTTATTTTGAATTTGTATTTATTAAAACGCTTTTTAAATATTGTTGAGTGTTTCTATTCCACATTAATCAAATTAAATTAAAATGAATTTTTGATAACTTGTTATTTAAAGTGTGTGTAATTCTTAAGCGTTTAATAATTATTGATCTGATTGGGTTTTCTTTGGGTTTCACTAATCATTGCTAAAAATGTCTGACATTTTTACTCTTTTATTTATTACGTTCTTTTTATTTTAAATTGAATATTGATTAACGTCTTTTAATTTTTAGCTTTAGTTTTAATGTTAAATTTTATCTGAAATTTGTATTTATTTAAATGGAGGTCTGTTTTTTGTCCACATTAAACAAATTAATGAATACAAAATAATTTCTGATATCTTGTTCTCTCTTTAAAGTGTGAATCTTTCGTAAACGTTTAAAAATTTGCTGTGATTGTGTTTTATCTAGATTTCCTGCAATCCTTGAACCATTGATCCATTTTACATTTTAATGCCCCAGATTAAATATATATCCTTTTTTTATAAATATATTTCGTATTATTAATCACATTTAATGTTATATCATTTAATTTGGCGCAATAGTTTTAATTTTATTATTAAAACTTTTATAAAAATTATTGTTTGATAACTGGCTTTTTAGAGAGTGACTCATTCATTTTGTTATCAGTAATGCTGTGTCATCGGGTCGCTGGCATCTCGTGTGCTTCAGGTGGGGCAGAGTAGGGTAAGGTGTTGCATCGTTCTATTTAGCATGCCAAGAGATCGATTGGCGCTGACGACGACGGCGACGACGACGAATTCTAATTTGGCATTTCTTTCCACTCGCAAGTTGCAGTTGCAGTGTGTGCTGTGCTGTGCTGTGCTTTCTGATTTTACACGGTTCGTCGTCGTTTCTTATCCCGTGTAGGCAGCCAACCCGTGGTGACATTTGCCGTTGCCGTTGCCGTTGCTGCTGTCGTTGTGGTTTATATACGGCGTACAGACATCGAATTGGTTAGACGGTGGCGCTAACTCGATCTGATCGAAAGTTAATTGCAAATCAATCTTTGGTGAATATTAAATAGTTCGATATTTATTATTTGTTTGCAATCAGTAATTTAACAATTAACTTTAATCATCGAATCTTAGATTTGACTTTTAATAATTTTCAACGAGCTTTTTTCAATAGAAAAATATAAAAAATGGTGAGTTAATTATATAACAAAGCTAATCAATCGCATAAAATACAATAAATGATTATTGAGTGCACAACACATTTCTACAAATAAATCAATTAAATTGATGTTTGGCCTTGATTGCAATTGCAAATTATTTGACACAGCAGAGGACATTTGTAGGGCATCAAATGCGCAGGTGTACATATATATACAGAGGTTTTTTTAACATTCATAAAAAATGTGCTCTATGTAATTGATGGGATCGATGAATTTTCATTCAAAATCTCTTGCAAAAAGTCTGTTTTCATATGTCTCTAAGAAAAGAGTAGGTCATTTGCAATGTGTTGATTAATGGCAACTAAATTAAAGATACAAAATCCTATTTTGAGAACATGTCTACACGCAACCAAACATATGTATATGTAATTAGATTTTGCTTTCCTAATTAATCTTGTTCTCGTTTTTTTTTTTTTTTTTTTTTTTTTTGCAGTCTGACGCGGAGTACGACAAAGATCAATTGAGAAGTATGTATATATATGCACTTAGAAAAAAATCGACCTGAATTTTAGAAATTTTAGAAATTCGCCATACTTTTGGCGCCAAGGACAACTTACCTTATTATTCAGAAAGTACAATAAAAACCAGGGTTTTTCTTTACACTTCTCTAAAACTTAATTTGCGTAAAAATTAGTTTTTCTCTTGCTTATAATATTAACACACATTAGTATTATAATTTTTTTTCATATATACAACATTTTAGATGACTTATAAATTCGTATAGTTTAATTGGAAAAATGTACGGCGATTCGAACCGGCGACCCTTGGTCTTCGAGTCGTCGAGTTGATTGACTGCCCACTGAGCTACTCGGCCTCTAAAGCAGACAACAGCTAAACTCGAATCTTAAAGTCGAGCCAGTAAATTTAATTACTTGTTTCTGAATTTTAGAAAGGGTTTCTTCTAAAAGCGAGGGTTTGCCTTTCAACGTTTTTAGAAATAATATAATAATAATAATAGAAGATATTTCTAAAAAATAAAAGATTACCTTTCTAATTTTTCGAAAGTTTTTTTCTTCTTACATTTAGAAATTATTTCTAAAAGCAAGAAAAACTTTCTAATTTCAGGGCGATTTTTATTTAAGGTCGATTTTCTAAAATTCAGTGCGATTTTTCTGAGTGTAGCTTGTCTAAAGTAATTCCGCTAATCTGTTGTTTGTGATTAGTTCTGCGCAACGCTTTCAAGGCTTTTGATCTGGATGGCAGCGGTTCGATCGATCATTCCGATGTCTCCGCTATACTGGAGATTATGGGCCAAAAGCTAGAACCACCAGCTGTGAAAGCTCTGATCAAGGAGGTGGATAAGGGCACATCCAATAAATTGAACTTCGCTCAGTTTTGCAAGCTGGCTGCGCGTTTCATCGAGGTCGAGGAGGATGTGGCCGCCCTGCAGAATGAACTGAAGGAGGCATTCCGAGTGTACGACAAGGAGGGCAAGGGCTATCTGACGGTTGCCACACTCCGAGGCATTCTCCACGAGCTGGACGACAAAATATCAAGCCAGGATTTGGATAGCATTATTGAGGAAATCGATGCTGATGGCTCAGGAACGGTTGATTTCGATGGTATGCAAATCTCGCATTTCCATTTCCTTAATTTTATTGTTCTTAAAATACTTTGTTTTCCAACTAATTACAGAGTTTATGCAAGTGATGACGGGTAATTAGACGAACATTGTTTTATCATAATAACAAAAAATTCATTTGTCTCATTTTAGGTTAAGCTCTGGAGTACAAAATATTCAAAATTAAATTTGAACATTGGCTGAATAAGATACCACTGTTTTGTGTTTGAACCACAATTGAAAAAATTGAAAAATATAATAATAATTTGTGAATTAATATGTATACATAAAATATATTCCAAAAGTGCAATAAATATAAGAATTATTATTATCAAGAGTTATTTAGTTAGCTGCATATGCAAGGATGAATTGTAATTGAAAGATGAAGAAATTGTTTGAATTTGATGGACATAGAACAATGATTATATTGCATCTGTCGGTAATTGAAGGTGTATCCGTAGCCGGAAGATAGCGGTTCTTTTTTGTGGCTCAATTAACTTGGCTGTGAACCGCGAAATCAAGTTGAGAAAAATGCGACGACAAAGCTTCCACTTCCACATTTTGCAATACAACGAATCGCAATTGGTAACAAAACAAAGCAATTTAAAATCGATTTAGATCTGGTTTGTTGAGGTTTGTTCGAGTTTTTTTTTTTTTCGCTGATTAGCTATTTAATGTTAACTGTTGTATTAGTTTTTTTGAGTTGATCGTGCGTCCTTGACAACAAAATTATAAATTAGTTTGTTGTTACGCATGTTTACGAAATGAATTAATTATCAAATCACATAAGAAGTAATTATACGAAGCATAAATATCGCATTGTATATTTAAATAGGTGTGAATTATGGTGTAGGTAAATAATCTATTCAGCGATTCGAGGAGCTCATTAGAATCAATTGCAACTAATGTTTTGGTCCAAATTTTTAATTTGCGAAATGATGCAAATCAGACAAAGTTATTGGACCTAATTTGGCAAGTTTTCGACAAATGAGGCCATCAATTGTGCCTGCAGTTATACTTTTATGTATAGATAGTAAAGCCAGGCTAGTAAAACCAGGCTCAAAGCAAACTAAAAGTAACGTTTTAGTTTCATTTTCTTTTTTTCCCCCAAAAATCGTGATTCACAGTTTTACTTGCAAGAGTCGATTTTTTTTCGCAACCTATCACATTAACAAAGCCAATAAATTTGTAGAGCTCAAGAGCTCTTTTGTTTTTCTCATGCCACATTTGGGCGGAGGTGTTTGGCCAGCAACAACAACAACAATAACAATAACAACAACAGCAACAGCAACAACAATAGCAACAGCAACAGCAACAACAATAGCACAACAAATATAAATAAAGCAACAACAAATTCTCTTATTTATTCCAGTTTCTTAGTTTACGCAGATACAAATCTTTTGTTTGCCAAAGCATAATGAAACCGAAAGTGAAGGTATTTTAATTGTGGGCAGGTTTTTCACTCTTATTCGTATGTATGTACATAAATACAAACATATGTATCTCTGTGTATGTGTGTGTGTGTATCTGTGTAAAGGGTGTGTATGTAATAAATAAAAATAAAAACGGATATCGATAAACGACAAGCTTTGAAAAGCGACTGAATTTGCAATGGCATTTAAGGTTGCCAGGAAAATGCTAAAACTAAAAATACATTAAGTATTAATGCATATATATGTATTTTGGGAGCCATTTATTTTGAGTTATTTGTTGTTTGCTAAACCAGGCATTCAAAATTGATTTGCAGTAGCTGAACAAATTAACAGGTGTGACTAGAGCGCTTAGTTCAAGAGTTGATCGATAAGTTCGTGAGGCAGATAGCTGCAACAAATTCGAACTTCGATTCTTGATAAAGTACCCTCGTAATTTACGAACGACAATTGTCAACAGTTGAATTTATAAACTTGGCTTGAGAAAACCTTGATTCATTCCAAAAATGAGTTTTGCCGTAATTGGTTATCTGCTGGCCCTCTTGGGACTTGCAGCTGCCCATTTGGACTCATTTCTTAACTGTGAGTTTTGTTAAACTTTTTAATTGATTCATCCATTTCTGATTACGAGTCCAGTGTGCCTGAAGCACGACGTGAAGGTAGCATGTATGCCAGCATGTCCACGAATCTGCATGAACAACTACCAGGTCAGAAAGTGCAGACCAGTCAAGTGTGAGCCCGGCTGTGCCTGCGCCAATGGCTGGGTGCGGAAACACACACTTGCTGGGGTGTGCATTCAACGAAGCAAATGTAAACGATGGATTCTATGAATGCTTTGAAATGATGTCGAATTATATGCCCAAATCCGAATAATTCTCAGATGACTAGATTGCTATTTCAATTATAAAAGATTGTGAGTTAAGCTACAAACTGCTGCAAATCTTATTTTTATACCCTGAACTTATTGAAAATAGATAAAAACATATATTCTTGATCAGTATCAATATCCGAGTCGATATAGCCTTGCCCGCCTGTCCGTCTGTAGGGACTTAAAATTTGTAATATAAGTTCTCAAAAAGTTAATTCAAAAGCTTCAAAGAGGTACTAGACATATTCTAGATACCTCTGACGTAACCCACGGCGGCCACCTTTTTACCTATTTATTAATGAACTTACTTCTGTTATAATGTATGATGATGACGTCCAGTGCCTGACATATAATGACATGATCCATCGATGATTACTGCAGGAGTGCTTACTTTCTTTTTTGTCTAGGTGAAAAATGAATTGGCGGCAATTGAACCGCTCCATGTGCAAGATGATGTCATTTTATCGTAGCTTAGATCAGGTTGTAAGCTACTCATTCGACGGAATGATTTACGTTTACACCTTGACCACAACAACAACCAAGTCAATAAAAGCCAAGCGTTGGTCAAAGGAATTTTAAGACTCTGATACTACCAACATACTCTATACTTCTTTCGTACGGATCTTGACAGTGGTCTCCACAATATCCGATTCCCCAAAGCAGTATATACTCCCCCTTATTGACATTCCCTTCCTAACTAACCTAATCTACTATTGAGTATTCTTGAATTTATTTATATATCATTTGTGAGTGGATCATTTTCCATTATTTTCTCTTAGTCTTAAGAGAAGTAAGGCTAATTTTTGTTTGTGTGATGAAAATTGTTCAATAAAATATCACTTTTATAAGGAAGACAAAAGCTAATATAGGAATTCTGTATATTCTTAATTGCTGAATAATAAGGTAAAACAAACTCCTTTCAAGCGTTTATATTATTTATGGCTTAGGAAGTAATAATGTAAGTAATAATGTCTTCTTAACGATTACTAAACCAGACTTTCAACTCGGGAGAGCTATGTTGATTTATATCCTGTCAAGTGTTATTTAAGAGAGAGTAATCTATTATTGTGCAGTTTCCGTATCTTTCTGGCTTATGTTTTACAAGAAATAACATTTTTAAATGTAAAAATAATTACCTTTATTATCTAGGATCAATAGAGGAAGCTTAAAAGCTCAGATACAAGATTTGCTTATGTTTTCAATAATATTATAATCTTGCAATCCTCGCATAAAACTTTTCTATACACAGACAATGTAACCAGCAAAATTTCACCAACTAATTTGATCGACCTTGCCTAACCTTGGCCAGTCGACCGTTTCAAGCACAGACATATATAATTACGTACATATATATACGTATGTACATACATCATTTGGACATTTTGGCTGCTCTAACCGAAAACAAATGCAACTTTAAGACCACATTTCACATTTGACTGACAGAGAGGAAATCTGTTTGGGGTGAATTACCGATTAAGTGGCTTGAGATGAAAATGCCAGAGCCCCACTGCAATGCCAGCCAGTGGTATTTACAACTTTGTATTTGTAAATGTAGGGGCACATATAATTATCTGCATGCACATGCTTATTTTCTTGGCTGCATATTTGCATAAATGTGAAACTGACTAACTAACTAGCATTGTTCGACTCCAAATTCCGAAGGGCATTTCTTCACTTATGCTGACACACAATTTGAAATTAAACTAAGATCACTTCTTAAATGAAACACATAAATGATACAAATACGACAATTAAATTAAATCATACCAAATTAATTTATAATTGAACATATCTAATAATTGGCATAACAATAATTTAACAAAGTGACTGAAACTAATCTTGAAGTTCTAATCATTATTATTCTTAAATAATAACCTCAAGCACGTAGCAGTTGGAAAGAAAAATATTAAATAAAAAATGAAAAAAAGTAAAATAATGCAAATAATTCAATTTGAATAAATATTGCTGAATGTCTTTTATTATTTTTTACTTCATTTACTTGCTTAATTAATAGTTGACAACAAGTAATTACAATATATATTTAATTTAACAACCAAATTCTCACAATATTTGCCTCCAGTTTGCACAAACAATTTCAATTTTTGTAAGCCAAAGTCGAACTTTGGAGCATTATTTAAACTTGGTACCGTTCAGTCACCCAGTAGTCGCTTTCACCCCTTACTTTCCATAAAATCATTTCACACTCTCTACTGGATCAAATAAAATGCCCAAATAATACGACGGAGACTTGGACACAGCAAACTCATCCACAAGCATTACTTAGTCAAAAAACATACCCAATCAATGCCAATTATGCCACGAAACAAAGTCCACAATTATTGCTAATTATCTATTTAAATTAAACTATGTCTTTATGTTATTTACTTATAAAATAATCTATTAAACAATATACACATTCATTATCACCTCAGCCTCTTTATAATCCACTACTAATCCCCAAAAATTATACAGAGCTACAAATTGCCATTAGCTTTCAGTTTATAAGAGAAAACAAAAAAAAAACTGTTGGAGCTTAAAATTGATTACTGTTAGCTTTAAGATTAGTTCGATCTGGTGTATCTTTAAGAAAATCTTTGTGAGCTTAAAATTGATAAAAACTGACTAAAACCGACTGAATAGTATTGACTTCATAAAGGACTCAAGAACTCAGTCTCAGGAACAGAAACGTATTCAAAGCTGTGTGTTGCAGTCATTTTTGTTATTCTACTATCACAATTCATAAATGGATCATTTTGTTTACATGTAAAAACTGTACGCAAACACACACACAAACAAACATATTTATTTGCCCATATTATGCAAGACTGGGTCCGATAATTGCTTTAGCGTAGGAAAGACAGGAGCAGACAGTTTGAATGGAGCCATAAAACAAATCAAAGCAACTTTCTGATACGATCCTCAAGTTCGATTAGGTTTCGTAGATCGTTTACGATATTCAAATGGCCAACGCAGCTGATTTGCTTGTGTGGGGGGAGGGGGACGTGCAGACATCTTATGTAAACTTCCAAAATAATAGCATACCTTCACAAAAGTTCATAAAGTTTTGTAGTTTATTAAAATGCAGTAAAAGTTGAATATAGTTTTGCAAACTAAAATAAAAACTTAAGATATTCCTTTTTTAACATACATATGTACATAAAATATACCACTAGTCTTTGCTTTGCATTTCTCTCTCACACTCTCTCCCTCTCTCTCTTTGGTTTAACAAAAGCTTTCTGGAGCTTGAGCTGAAAGTGAAGCTTGAGTTTGAGTCGGAGTCTGAGTTTGAGTTTGAGCTTAAGCTGCTGGCTTAACTGTAACTGTATTTGTTGCCGCTGCTGCTGCTGCTGCTGTTGCTGGTGCTGCTGCTGTTGCGGTTTGTTGGCTGCAGCAGCGAGCAGGCAAGCAAGCAGGCAAGCAGGCAGGCAGGCAGGCAGGCAGGCAAGCAACTTCTTGCGCTCTTTGAAGCCATCGCGTGATTCATTCAGCCATTCCCCGTTTGGTCGTAAGCTCGATCGCAACAGCTTGCAGCGAGTGTTGTGTTGGTCTCGAAAGATTTTATATAGTCAGATCGGTTCGCACAGTGGCAGTCAGTTTAGTGCTTAGAAGCGGTGCGCGTGTTTCGCCAAAACGCAGTGCAGCAGACTTTATTTTCGTTTCTTCGGGTTTTTGGTTTTCTTGTGCTCCCCAAGTGGTCATCTGAGCGACTATCGTCAAATATAGTCGACATCCTGTTGTTGGCCAAGAAAACTAGTCACGATCATTGTTGCGAATATATTCTCAGCTGGTGTTTCTCTCAAGTGTGCGCTGTGTGAAAAGCAAAATTCAAAACTAAATTTGCAAAATGTTATCAAAGTGCGCCATGTCGCAAAAGGCATTAAAACACTTAATTGCACTTGTGGCTCTAATTGCCTGCCTACTCTCGGATTTACCAGTGGCACAATCTGTTCGCGTCGGTACCCCACAACAACCGCAACGCGCCAAGGGTAAGCCAAATAATAATATTTACCCAAATTATAATATATTTCTATATATATAAGCAACGATTAAAATGAAAATAAAATCTTATCAATACGAGCCCCCTCGATTTGAATAAAATTATCAACTGTTTATTGAATGAATAATTAATGAATAATAATAACGTGCTCAGGCACATTAATGATGAGCAAATCTTTAGGGACTTCTTTTTTTTCGAATTTTTGAAACCAGTTAAAGTCCAGCTGGATCTGCTAGCGAAGCACGCGTTTGTCTCGCATGAGAGCGACGGAGAGAAAAAGAGCATTCAAATTTCAAATTTAATTAAATTTAATTAACAATGGCGAAGTGGCCTTGTGCATGCATGGTCCGAGGAGCACTTTCATTTTTTTTTTCCATTTTTTTGCGCTGAGGAAAACAAACGTGGCGTATGCTTTATATGCAAACGGATGTACATATGTACGAATAAATATGTATGTATTTACGTATGCATGTACGCAAGCCATCCAACAAGCATAACAAGTTATTAATGGCACACACATACACACACACACGCACTGCAAAAGTGTCAATAACACGATTTATATTAGATGTGCATTGTTATAGTATTAAGCATTAAGCCGTCACTTTCCATTTATCACCCATCTACCTCTGTATGACATCGAAACCACTCGAAATTAACATC
Organism: Drosophila quasianomalipes; assembly: GCA_035043665.1. NCBI lineage: Eukaryota > Metazoa > Arthropoda > Insecta > Diptera > Drosophilidae > Drosophila > Drosophila quasianomalipes. Next base: position 22,000 of record JAWNMU010000095.1, read on the forward strand.
TCTGTTGTAGTGGCAAAGTTCACTAATAAAAATCGATAAAATCGAGAAAATAAAATATGAAAGAGCAGTAAGCGAAATAAAAGCAACGATAGACCTGCCTTTATGAAGTGGAAAACAATAATTACAAAATAATAGAAAGTCTCGCATATTGCTCTATAGCTTATTAAGCTTAGTTATATTTTCAAACACCTCATCGGGTTATGATCCAAGTCAAAATCTGAACTCTTAAATTCGTGAAAGTTCGCAACGATATTTTAGCCAACTTTATCAGGTGTCGTTTTAATCAGCTTTATGCTATTATGCACTACATCTCTCTCTCTCTCTCTCTCTCTCTTTCTCTCTCTCACTCTCTCTCTCTCTCTCACTCTCTCTCTCTCCCTCTGACACTTTGTGAAAAATTGAAAATTTTTCGCCTTGCATGCATATATTGTATTTTATGATAGGTCATTTCAAGCCGCTTTATTCAGTTGCCTCGCCCGCGAAAAGAGTGTTGAGCAACTGAACAGATCCGTAAGCATGAATACAATACATATGTCCATATACATATGTATATGGCAATGTGGACAGTTAAACTTGACATTCGCATGTCGCCAAGAGACCGATTGATGGGGAGAGAGAGAGAAATGGATCTATTGTGCATTAAATAAATTGCAACTGTCAGTTGCCGTGTCTCCATTGTCAGTCCACGCTGGGGGGTTCAAATTCCGTGTGAACATGTTTATTGTGGTATTGCATGTGTTTATTGTTGTATACAAAGCAGGCAAACAAACACGATTGTCATTGACACGAACTTGCATACGTTCAAGAAAATCCAATCAGCTAGAAAGGGGAACAAGTGTTTTTTTCAACTTGTTTGCATTTGTCACTGCCAAAAATTGCAAATGTTCAACAAATAAATGTAAATATTTAAAACACAAATCCCTGGCTATGTACCACTTGAAACAAAACAAACATATATCATTGAATTGATTCCCTGCTGTAGATAATAAGTGAACACTGAAAACCCGTTTGAACTGACACTGCAACTCGCAAGTGTTAGAAATAAAAGCAATAAAAAACAGAATTCATTGCATAATTTGTTATAAAATCGGAACTGGCCTAATTCGATTTTTTATTAGCTCCATCAAAAATATTTCCAACGATATTCGAATTTTTTGTTTAACTGACTTCTGCTGCTCAGTCATTAGCCATTCAGCATTCAGTTTCAGTGCAGCTCTTAGAAAAAGTATTACAAATATGACAAGAGGAAGTTTGTAAATGGCGCAAGGCACATATTGTCTTTCTTTTTTTTTTTTTGGTTGTTGGCCAAGTATTTATGTGTTATCTAACCCATTGCCTACACATTGTTGTACACAGACCAGGCAATTATCAATGCAGCCGATTTAACGTAAATTGCTATGCAGATCCCATATTTCAAAAGTTTTTTTTTGTATCTTTTTTTATTGGTAGTATCAGTACACTTGTAAACTTACTTACGTAAGCATGTGTGGCATTCCACAGAGACTCAAAGGAGTTCATAATCTACTTTTAGCATTTTTATTTTTATTTTTTTGCGCATATCTAAACAACTTTCTTATTATTAAAGGCATTTTGCATGCAAACTCAATTTTAATTAATATGTTTTGGTGCTTTTCGTTTAATAGAAAATTCAGAAATAGATTTTTCAATCAAATATGGATTTTTTTTTATCTATATGCACCTTTTCTTGGGTTACCTACGAGCAACCGGGCTTGTTGTTATTGAAGTTGTTATTGTTGTAGTTGTAGTTGTAGTTGATGCAGCCACACCTCAAAATATCAAAATCAAAACTGCAACTATGACGTTTGGCGGTGGCTGTGAGCACGTTTGTCAAAATTGGCTCTGATGGCTTAGCTCGACTAGCGAGCAGCGAGCAAAAAGCAAAAGCCCAACTCCAAACTGAACGCAATATGGGTGTAATTATTATAAAATAAAAATCGAACTAAAATCGCAGCGGAAAACTACTCTAATTTCCTGCATGGCGACACACATTTAAGTATGTGTATACTTACATATATGTCTATGTATCTTTTGTTCAGCTCTCAACCAAAGTAAGTATCCGCAGTGTTGTATGGGAATCTGACAAAAGTAGGAAGTAGTAGTAGTATATATGGTACACAAAAAGTGTTGAGCCTAAAAAGGCGGGGAACTTTTTGTCTAACTACTTAATTACATACGAAACATAATATTCACACAAAGTTATGCAAAGACAATTCAAAATGTATGAAAGTATTTTGTTTCAATAATCACTGTCAAATACATCATAAAAAAAAATGTACATGCTAATAAAAAAAAATTATTTGGATAATAGACAGCATTGTTTAGTCCTAGAAATATGTTTTACATATTCTTATATATTTTATTCTTTTTATTCTAAAAATTTTAGTGATATATGGATTAAATGTATGTAAGGACTCTTCATGAATTAGATTAATTAATTACATTATTTTAATTTATATATACATTTATTTAGATATGTATGTAAGGATTTTTATGCATTAGATTCATTAATTTATTTATTTTAATTTATATATATATATATTTGGATATATATATAAATATTTTTATATGTTTTTATTGTCTTATGAAAGGAGCTTTCAGAAGATGATATATGATGAATTGGTCTTTTGTCCTAGCCAAGATTGAAAAATTGAGTTTGTCAAAAATGTACATGCATTAAAATTAGTGCCTCTTGCTTAACACACATTTGAGTAGGACAAGTAGATATATGTTTTATGTTTTTTGTTATATACATGATATATATGTATCTGGTCGAATTAGGGCGAATGTATTTCGAGTAGTTCCATTCCATGAAAGTGTCTATTTAATGGTGAGTATATTTTACAGACAGGATTAATGCTTTACAAATGCTTAGCACACTCAGAAAAAAAAATGCGAAAAATTATGCATAATGCAAATAACAATGTAAATTTTCTTGAGACACTGCAACACAGTCAGCATATTGTTGTCGTAGTGTGAAGAACGTATACTTAATATCACATCCGTTTTCACAGGTGCGTATAAATAATATTAGCGACTTTGAAGTGCAATAAATACAGATTAGTAGCTGAATGAGTGAATGTATGAACGTTCATTTATTTATGCAAATATGCGTACATCATCCAAACACGTACATACGTACATACCTACCTACATACATAGGTATTTAGATAGACATGCCAAATTCAAATTCCAAAAGCAAACCCGTTGAACCCGTTGCAAAAACGGAATCTGTATTTGGGCGCTGAGACTGAGATACATATTTTACTTTTTGCACAAGCAAATGTCACGTTCGGATTTAGTTTTGTTTTGGAGTTTTAGCAGACGTTGCGACACAATGCACACACGCGTACACACACACACACACACACATATATATATATATTATATGCAATATGCATAATTATATGCATACATCAAAGAAATATGCAAAAAACTAATTCAAATAACCTGATATTGTCATTGCCAAGAATAAATGATTTAAGATACTTAACACACATTTAAACCACAAGGATGGAATTCAAACGGGTTTCTCACACTATCGACCTGGCCTGCACGTAGTTTTTGTTATCTGGCTAACCGATTCCGCACACATCGCAACCCAAATCTTGCCAGCTGTCAACTTTTCCAAAGTTTCCGAATTGCAAATATATCTTTGTCTATTATGTGTTTGTTTTGTTTCCTTTTTTTTTTTTTTGATCTGCATATTGCGTCTAATGCATGTATAAACAGCGATCAGCCCAGATTTAGCATCTGCATATGCTGTTTAATATCAAATTTAAACACAAGTTGCAAAACGGATCCAAGAAATATACAAATTTGATAACCACAAATATATCTATATATATACATATATACAAATTAATTAATTTTATGCCAATTGTTGATTTTAATAGGAAGCAAATTTTGCGATTCATATTCACAATTATCAAGATCAAGCAACATTTTTGGCGAACTTTTTTGCCAATTTATGCGTTTGGTGACATAACTGGGTCAAAATCACGAAAATTTACGCGAATTTAGCAATTCCTTTTCGGTTTCAAATACACGTTTATAAATGCGAAATGCCTTAAAGTGTGGAAAAAAAAACACATATATGTTGTATATATATTTATTCGATATACAAATACATGTATTTGTGGCAATTTAATTAGCATTGCAAACATTTTGCGAATTTCTTGCAAATCAAAATCAATCGCAATCTCCGCCTCGTCTTGCCTAGCCTCGCCTCGCCTCGCCTTGCCTTGCCGCGTCTCGCCTCCGCCATGCCCCCCGAGCCCCCGAGCCCCTGTCCCTGATGTAGCAATACCCTTGTGCTTCAAATCTGGCTAATAAATTGCGTCAAGCTAAACCCAACGATCATTGCGAAACCGCTGCCCATAAAAGTAGCGTCAAGTAGCGAAAAAGCCGCTACAACCTTGAGTCAGAGTCCGAGCTAATGTTAAACTGCCACTGTTTATGACAATTTCATTTTCACTTTATGTGGCCAAAAGCAGAGCACAGCTGTGAAAGGGTGTCCGTCTTGGTCAATAGGCCGTGAATATATATGTATACATATATATGCATATATCTGAAAGTTCAGCAGCCTGGAATGAATTGGGGAACTCCAGTTAGAACTATTTACTTTCACTGGCGAGCAACGTGCTAAAAATAACAATCAACACAGCTCTGCACTGATGAAATAAACTGGTTAGAATCATTTTCGCTTTTTATAGCCTTGCACTGGGTATTATCACATTGTAGGAGTTTTGAATTTATGTTGAAATTTGGATTTAAGCAGGTGGAGTTCTGCAAGCGTCAAAATTTATTGATTTTAAATTGAAGACCTCTTTGTAAGATCATCTAAATATATGGGTATTTTTTTAAATGACATTTTTATAAAATAGCTGTCACTTATAATGTTGTGCATTTCTTGGATGTGATGTTAATTTGCATTTTCAAGAATGGAATTCAATAGTTGAATTAAGAATTCAATGTTAAATTTATGAAATAGCTGCAAAGTTTGAGTTCTTCTAGAAAGTCAGTTTAGTCAAGGTGAAATAAATTTTTTTAAGAATGTACAATTTTGGAAAAAAAATGTAATTTTAAATTAAATATGTGTTTTTATTATTTCACTGGAAGCATTCAGTGTCATCTAGATTTTACCAAGCGTGCCAAACTGGAAGGTTTACATAATAAATAATATTAAGATAATATAAGTTTGAGTGTCTATTTTATAAATCTGGTTAAACCTGGTTTGAAATAAGTAACACAATTCTTGGCTTGAGTGTGAAAAATTAAGCCTGTGGATATCATTTGATTTTAAATGACGGAAATTAAATTAAATTAGTTAAGTATTAGGTTTTCTAGATACTGTGGTACAACGAGCCAGTTGGTCTGGTTGAAATCGTTTTTCTTGAGATTAGAAAAAGAAAAATATGAGAAAAAAACAAAACTTTACATACAAGTTCTTGAGATAAGTAAGGCAACTTTTGGCCTGAGCATAAAATTGTCATTCAATTCATAAAAGTAAATTATATGTGCAGGTGGATTGCAGTCTTTTGCTGACTATATATACATAGTATATGCAAAGTAAGCAGTTATTTTGATATTTTTGCCTTTTTGCGTTATGTTAATGTATACAGGGTATTAGCAGAATGACCATTTAAGTGACAGCTGCATGTGTCAAACTGCACTTAATTCTCGACTACATAAATAATTTGGGTCAACTTTAATGCAACAGCGGGCAAATCAAAATAGCCCGCAAAACACGACAACACAAAACTAGTTAACGTTGTAGCTGAAGTTATACATATATATATATGCATATAGAAATAGATATATAATTTGTGTATGTACATAAATACGAGTAGTTGAAGTTACACACAAACACACACACACTCATGCAGAGATTGAGTTGTATACTTATATTTGTTCGTATGTAAGCAAAATGGAACAGAAAACTTGTTGCGGCAAAAAGCAATAGCGGCAACTACACTAGTGTGTGTGTGTGTGTGAGTGTGTGTGTGTTGGCCGAAACTTTGTTGCAAATGAACTCGGCTATAAAGTCGACCGCAAGCTGGCGTCGCAGCTATCTATCTATCCATTCATTTTCAGCTTCATTCAGCAGCAAGGCAGCCCAAAGCCAAAGCCGAAGTAAAACACACACACACACACATATACACACACACACACACACACATACATACACACAGACACGACCAGCGCGCCACAAGTAACCGTAATCCGAATTGTGGCCGCCACAGTGTGGCTAATTTGTCAACATTTGTACGCACAGTAGTTCCAAAACTGCGATCGTCAATCAGATTGTTTAAATGGCTTTTCAACAAATAAGCTGGAAATAATGGCATCTTTACACCATTTGTTATTCAGCAGTTGTGAAAATGCACCGAAGGTTATATACGCTATTATATGGGGGAGTCCACTCACTCATAAATAATTTTTAAATCTAATAAGCATCTGAATAGCTGATTGTTCCTACATTATATAATAATCTATATATTGTATATCTTCGGAGAAAATGTTACCGTTGTGAAATTATAGTTTATAAAATACGCTCAAGACACAATTTACTCGATATGAATCAGAAAATTGTATTTTAAGTTTTATTGCAGAATTATTATCGGTAAACAGCACTGAATAACTTTGAGTATAGCATGGAGATCGGATTATTTTTGGCCAAAGAGATAAGAGTTTGAAGTATATTTATATTTATTAAGTAATTATTAAGTCAAGTTTGGTTACAAAATATCGGAAAGCGCTCATAAATCTACTGTTAGAAACCGAGTATTATTATTTAGTTGAGGATAGGTGTAAGTTCCCTTTGGAATGCAATTCAAATCGGCTTATGCCCTAAGGAAGCCACACAAAAGAAAACCACAAAACATTTATTAATTTCAGTGAATGACATTTTTAGTAAGATATATTTTCACTGCAGCCTCTCACACTAAAATTTGTTAACCGACTCAAATCCAGGTAACCAGCTAAAGTTAGTTTTTGCAGCAACATCTGCCAGCCTGTTTGGCAATAATGCATAAAATGTGTCATTCGTTCAGTATACTTTGTAGCAGCTACTAGTTATTGTATCTCCACTAACTTTCACTTAACTATATGTGATAAACGAGAGGCATCGCAAACTTTGACTATATACATAGACATAGACATAGGCATAGACAGAGACACCAACAGGCTTTCATATTCCAACAAAGAGGCCCAACTCTTATTTCAAATTTCAGCTGAATTTAAATTCAGTAAGAGTAATCAAATTTGCAACTGCGATAATATTATGCAAATTTACAAAAATTCATTTAAGACAAGTTTAAATGCAATTTTCATAGGTTTTGCAAATTATACGCTGGGAAAACTAACAAACTAATTGTAATGAGCTCTTTGCACGATTTGCGATTTAGTATTGAGTTCAGCAAAAAGGCAGCTAATAGTTTGCTTTTACAGCTACTGTCGGATGGATGGCAAGAAATCAGTTTTGTATGCTATTTATTTTTGAGTTGGCTTCAGATTTCAGTCTCCGAAAATTTGGGTATACACCGAAAATCGTGTTAACACACAGCACAAAATTTTTGATCAGTACTATTACCAAATTTCGAAGCGAGAGGCGAGCGGCGAGCTGGACGCCTACAATACTATGCCAAGACAACAGCGTGACCAGGAAGTTGGCTGCGAATTAGAGAATGTGGCCATTGTGCTGACACAGTGCCGAACAGAAATACAAAGCTTAAAAAACCTATGACAGGCAGTATACCCTTTCAATACCGGACGAACTCACAATGCGAATCAAGAGATTGTTGATCATTGGGTTGCTGGTAATGTTGAAAGGCATTTTTGTGTGGCTCAGCGGCTTTCCAAAAAACACATGGTACCGATACAATATACGACATACAATAGTAAACATATATAATACAGTGAAGTGGGAGACCCATTGAAGGGACAAGCCCAGATGGAAAGTGGTTCATATAGACAAAAAGACAATAATACGCTGGGGATTATTTTGTAAGTTTATATAATTTTTACTTGATTAGCATAAGTAAAACGAAAATATAGAAATCAGAAAACGAAGGCAGTAGTTAAGAGTGCTCGACGAATTCTTTACATTAAATAAATGTTTGAATTAACCAATCTCAAAATAATATATACATACCGAATATTTGAAGAAAGTGAGAGCAGTTCTAAAAATTCTGGCTATCATCGGGAGCCCACAATCCAGTTAAGTTATATTTAGGTCACTAGTACCTAGTAGTACCCTAGTAGTAGTACTCTATTATATCCGGTACACAGACAATTGCATTTAAAAATCGTTGTTGAGCTGTTACAAAATATTCACATGATTTACGAAAAGAGGGTCAGGCAAAATAATTATTTGAATGAACTCGTGTCTTGTGGGGTCTGCGACAATTGCGCAGTTGAACCAATTTTACAATTCAAAAGAATGTTAACACATCCACTGAGCATAATTGTGGGAGAAAACCTGAGACTTAAATGTGAACATTGCTATTTCAAATAATACATAAACGCTGCACTCAATACAAATTGAATTAGCTAAATAAAATTCACAGTGTGCTTCCTATGTGCAAATAAGAGTAAAAGAGTCGCGATTCACGTTATATCTTTATATCTGAAAATCTGTATATAATATGCCCGTTTGCAATATACACTGAAATTTATTTCTATTCCAATTAAAATAACGCCGTTGTTCTAACTTTATTTATTTTTCATAATCTCGCAAAATTTGAAAGGTCAGCTTATGCATAATTTTTTGGCAAATTGCTGAACATAAAACTTTATGGGTGTGTCTGACATTTCATATAAATTGATATATATTTAACGCTATATATATGTGTGTGTGTATAAACATGCAATATAAGTAATTTATAACTAAGGCGGCGGGTATAAAAAATCTCGAAAGCAAATTGAAAATATTAAAATATGTGAAAAAAAATCAGAATTATAACCTTCAAAACACAATCTAATTTAGATATTAATATATTACCAAGCATACATATTAAAAATTTGAAATATTCGCAAATAGTCAAGAAGTACAGTCTGTGTTCGAATTGGATATTTATTATTTACTGCCAAAGTTGGGTACTAATATAACCACTAATTCGATCAGCATTCCATTGAAGTGCATGCAAGGAGCAAGCATGATCTAAAGAAGTATGCTCGACTATATGATACCCACTACATTTTTTAACTTCTTGTGTAAATTTGGTCAACAGGATGAAGTTGCAAACCTATTTCATTCAAAGAACACTTAACTTTTTTTCCTATTAAATGCAGTTGCTTAACTTTCAAATAGCGTTTTTTTTTGTACAGGGTATCAGAATGTGAATTATTAAAGTGGATTGGTGTTAAATGCAAATGTGGTCACCGAGCTGGTTTCGACTACTTATTTCTCATTAATTTGCATATCATACCCCATACATTTATATTTATGTACTAAGACCGTTGAGCAACAATTTGGGCTCAGTTTGTTTTTGTTTAGCGCAAAGCAGTTAGCAACAAACTGAACAATCCCAATTGTTTCTGTTGAGTTTTATTCTCAAAAAGTCTGCTCTCATTTTAATCGAGATAGTTTGCCTGATTATATTTTAGATGTAGAGCAAATGATATTGTCGTCGGGCTGTGTTTTATGTGATTTCACATAACGATGTGTTCGACTTACGTGCATGAAAAAGAAGCTCTTCAATCAAACAACTACATCCATCAAACAATTATATTAAACTGGAACAGACTCGAGATACCCTTTGATCATTAAAAATGTCCAAGTTGGCCGCATCGAGGCAGAAAGTAAATCACTGTGATACTAATTGCAATTTAATCAATAAATTGGCTGTCTTGGGAGCTAACTGGCGAAAATGGAGAATGTTGACTGCTACTGTCTACGCTACGTCTAAACTCACATTCCAAAAATTGAATACGATTTTGAAAACCAGTCTCTATCAATGCATAGGCCTAGGCGAAAGAGGAATCATATTATAGTATGTCTAGACATCTAGACTATCTAGCTAAGTACAACGAGTTTACTATACATACTTGTGGTATAATTTATGTATGTGCATACACACACATACACACACGGTGCTTGGGCAACCGGGCTGCGTGCGAACCTGTTGCGAGGCATATACTACAAGCTAAAAATGGAAATGGCAACAGAAAAACAGAAAACCGCAGCGAACGAAAGTGCTTCTGGCGCTGCTGCTGCTGCTGCTGCTGGTGGTGGTGGCAAGTGGGCCAGCTGCCAACTAGCCAGCCAAGTTGCCCGATCGCTTGGCCAGTTGGCGATGCTATTGCCGTTACTTATGTCTGACCTAAATTGATTTGCGCACAGGCCTAACCTGGCTAACTGGAGCATTCGTTCAATTGGACCGATTCGAATACAGGCGCTTCCTGCTTAGGAACTCAATTACGATCGCATTCGTACTTTTTGATGTATTCATTTTTTGTTTTTTTATTTCTGTTTTTACGTTTTTCCCTGCTCGTTGCAAAATAGCAAAACACGTTCAACTAAGTATCATTTAATATATATACCTACTGGCTATATATATATATATATATTTCGTTTTTATATGACACTCGTAGTGTCCCCACGTCCGCACACATTTTTTTATTGAATTTTTTTTTTATTTTTTTTTTTTTGTGAGCAGTCTGTGTGTCAGAACGGTTAGTACGTGACGCTGCCTGCGGCATTTGGGTCAAAATATTGGTCTTAGTTTTCAACTCGTTTGTGCAAAACTATTTCATTGGATTTCGCAAGCTGGTTTCACCGATTGCCAATCAGAATTTCCTACATCTAAAAGGCTAAATTAGCAACTTCCAGATGGAATAGGAAGTGTTAGCGCATCTTTTAATATAGCACGTTCGGCAATTTTAAATAACTCGTTTTATGCAAACCTAAAAAAATATAATAGGAATAATAAGAAATAAATAAAGTAAGCGAGCATAAAAAAATAAAATTTTTAAATAATAAACTAAGCGTGTGAATTTTCCAAGTTTATTAAAAGAAATTAAAATGAAGAAAGTAATAAAACATAAATTTAAAAAATAAATAATAAAAAGTAATAGAACATAATCCTTGTGAAATGTCTAATTTTATAAATAACAAATAAAATAACGCAAAATTTTTTAAGTTGAGTACGAAAAAATTGAACCGATTCTGACAAGCAATATATTTTTGTATATGTGTTGACATCAACTTAAATTATGTATTTAGTTATTTATGCGTTCGTACAAAGTGTTTTGAATAGGCAGCCAGTATTATTGAGTAATTAAAAAGATTGAGATATGCAATTTGAAAACATGAATTTATTGAATAGTTGCGTTAGACAGCTGGCTCGCAAACTGGCAGCAGCTCAATGCCATATCACAGCCGAGTGCTCGCATTCCTGTAAACCAGAACATAGTTAGTGGTTAGTACCTCTTAATTGGATATGACAAATCACTTGGGCAGAATGGTGTAATTAGTGGCAGTCCGGTCCAGTTGGACAGCTTTTATGTGATCTGCTGCTGACATGGCTTGCGCGAAGGTGCCATAAACCGTCTGCAAGCCACTAAGTATGGATAATAATTTTGCTTTGATTGCCGACACGCAATGCAAATGACGAAAGCAGCGAAAAGCAATTACCAAATATGCTGCTTTTGGTATTGGCCATTATCGGTTGCCATGTTTTTCTCATACTTGCGCTTATTACCAATTTTGACAGGCGCTCTCCCATTTCTGCTGACTCAGCTAGCCATAAGCATTTTGAAATTATTGAAAATTACAAAAGTTTTCACTCGGTCAGCTGTTGTATATATATAATTTTCCCTCTCACATAATTACAGGCACTGTGCTCCCAAAAGAAAATGCTTTCAAAATAATAATAAAACTTATTTCGAGGATGTTGGCAAAAGCGTGCCGTATCTCAGATCCGTATGCAGGTCCAATACAATTCCAAATTACGAAGTTCAATAGTTTCCGCATTACAACAATAAAAAGAAAATACGGAATTTGATTTGTAGATTTATATTAGTCACGGGATAGTTTGTATCACGAACTGAGCTTCAATTTTGGTCATTTTGTAAAGTTTTACCCAGAAACCCAAATGAGTAGTCGGAATTTAATAAATAATATATTTATAATTATTTGCAATTCAACTTTACCAATTCTTTTACATACATATGATTGTTGTTTATAATTTCTCCCTTTTTCTGAAGTCGTTTTTTAGTGAGTTGCACAATCTCAAATGTGTGCTTAATTTTTGGATGTTTAAAAAAACTTAATATTTACATAATCGTTAAAAATGTTATATAATCAACAAGATTATTTGTTATAGTTTATTGATGAAGTTTTGCATCAAATTATTTAACTAAACGATGCAAACTAGCTTTTGTTTCTCTGTTTCTTCCTGCTTATATAAAACTTGATTTGAAAAGAATCTATATACGGCAAGGTGTAAACAGATTTTGATGTTTATATTAAGAAAGCATTATTGAGAGATTTTTAATAGAAATACCTTAAAAGTTAAATGTGGGCCGCTAATAAACTGTTCACAGGAATAAACTACCAAAAAAAAAAGCGATAGGAGTGAAAGGCAAAGTCAAAGTTAAAGTTAAAGTTTGTTGAGCATATAGCAGCATGTGTGTAAATGCCGCTTATGAGCAAGAAAAAGAAATCTGGCACTTTCTTTAGACCAAATCTAATAATGATATGACCAAGGCACTAAAGATCATTCATTTCCCTTTCACTTCATAATGTGTGTGTGTGTGTGTGTCTGTGTGTGTGTATCAGGTAGATAATAAGTACCTAAAATATATACTTATATATTTGTATGTACGATTATGCATCTGTAACAGTAAATAACGCATAAATACGCAAGTCAAATAAATAGGAACATGGACGTGTAAAAATACATTTTACACACACGCTAGCCAATTAAATACAAATACAAGCCAACTTTGGCTAAAGTGGGAAAAGCATCTAACAATTGTGAAATCTGCAGTGACTTGGCCGCATCAACAGCAACAGCAACAACAACAGCAACAACAACACCAACAGCAACAACAACAGCAACAACAACCGCAACATCAACATGAAAATGAAATTAAATGCTCATAAAAAGCAAACGCAATGAGACCGTAACAATTTTTCGCCTCGGTCTCCGCCTGCCCCTTCTGCGGCGTGGTTCGTCATCCACTGACAGCGATTCTTTGGAAGGGCGGGAATCGAAATGAATCGAAACTGTTAGCCGGCTAATAAGTTGGATATTTGCTGATCGAAGCTGGTTTTTTTAACCTGCGGCTTTTGTTGCATTAAATCAATGTTCGCTCGTGCGTCTCGAAATGCCACAAATGCAACAATACAAAGTGTCTGCCAGCCGAATCGAAGCTAATTCATTTTGTGAACTTAACCCCAACCCCGAAAAAAAATATGTATGCAACATGCGGCAGTTCACTGAGATTTTCATCAAACGATCTATGTTGATTTTTATGTACATCATTTTTAATTAGTTGTCAGTTTTGTATTATTTTTTTATTACTAGAATGTCAATGCGAGTGTTGGCTATGTTGATGCCGCTCTCTGACATTTTCACATACTCATAATTAACGGCGACTGTCTGCAGTTTGTTGTCTTGCTGCATGCAACATTTATTGTTGTTGTTGTTGTTGTTGCAGTTTTTTTTTTCATTGTCTCAGCCTCTGTTTCAGTTTCAGTTTCAGTTTCGGCAGTTATCTCGCTCTCCTTTCGCTTTCCATCTCACTCCCTCTCTCTCTCTCTCTCCCTCCCTCTTTCTCTCTTTATCTCTCTCTGTTACGCTCCCACTTGCAGAGCAACTAATTGTCAAGCGTCGGCATCGCCATTGTTAATTTATTTGTGTGTACTTCATTTCATTTTCTTGTTTTTCCCCACGTTTTTCCTTCAATCTCTTTCTTGCAACTATTTTTTATTTTGATATATCTTTTTTTTGTTGATTTTGTGCACGTGAATGGAACACCGGCCACCGGCACGGTACACTGCAGTTGCCAATTTCAGCAAAAACAATGAGTCGCACTTGCACGCACACACACACACACACACACACACACACACACACACACACACAGACACACAGATACATAAGTAGTGTGCATGTTAGTTGCTGGCTAAAAAAAATGCGGAAGGCAATTGACCATATTTCTAAGGTGTTTGGTCACCAATTTAGTGGTAAGCCTGCAAGCTTGATTGCTGCACTCGCAAAAAACATGTGTCTTCAAATTGATATATATATTTTATTTATTTATTTTGTGTTGACGCTATATATATTATTACTACTGTATTATTTTTTCATTTAACCGACCTCAATTTTTAAAAGTGTTCTTAAGAATAAGAATTCAAAATAATATATTATTTTTTCTTTTTTAACGCGTTTTTAATAAATAAGAATTTAAATTATAGTAACAAACTAAATGATGTCGAATTTAAAGTGAATAATTAAATAACCATTTAAAATGAATAAAAAAATTAGATAACATCAAGGATATAGTGAATTAAAATGTAAAATCCCATCCCAGAAAAAAACAAATAAAACCAAGAAATGATTAAGCGTTATTAGCTTTGTAACAAGGAAAGCAAAACGTTAAGAAGTGAGAGATTCTGAATGTTTACAAATCAAAAATTCTTATCTTAAATTATCAAATACATATACTTAAAGTAGTAAGGTATATAACAATTAAGAACTATAGAATATTTGTGATTTCTTTTCCGAAATACTTCAACTTTTAACAATATATATGCATAATATTTGTATAAAATTTTATATTATTATATTATATTATTTGACACGAATGCTTATCGTATAAGTGGCGGCGGAAAATTACGTCAATTTGTTAACTGATGTTACTTAATTTATAAAACAGTTAATTTTTAAAACATTGCATTTTATAAATAAACTTTTACTGAAGCGCTAATGATCATGACTATGAAGAGTCGGAACAGTGATCTCGGGTAAACATATTTTTTATCACTGCAGCAATAGTTATTGCGATATGTAACCACAATTACAGCCATCTATTATGCTACGTGATGTATATTTATTTTTTTAAGTAAATTGTTCACAAATATTTAGTGTGTGTTAAATATAGATGTCTTTTGCCGTCACTGGTTTATTGAGTTAAAGTAATTGTAATATTTGTGGTGTTATTGCGTTCTTATAATCGTTATTAATATTTAATTGCTATATTTATTTTATTTTCTGTAAAGCTATGTATGCGCAGTGTAAGTCAAAGACTTGCTTATATGTATGCAGTTGGGTAATAAAATTATTTTATGTAATGTAATAATTTTCTTATGATTTTAACTTGAGACAGCAGCGGATTATAAATGAATCCGGATCGAAGAACAAACGTTTGTAGTGTGGCAGACGTCTTTGTGCAGATAGTGTATTCCTCAGGATGACGACTTTCACGCACAGATAAATAAAACACTTGTTTTCGCTTTCACTTTATAATTTCAATTGATACTTAAATGAAGCTTAAAAAGAATTGTATTCAAATATCCCTTATGTTGCTAGAGGGTGCAGGATATCACCAAGAGAGTTCCAGGTGTTTGCTGTTTATGGCCTACTTTCAGGCATGAACGGCGGGTGGCCCTGAACTTGACTCGTAATGCCGAGCCATCAGCCAGACTACCAATAAAATGCCGTCTGGCTGCACACAAACATATTACACACATAATTGTATTTACTAAGCGATTTGACAAGTTCGATGCACGCAAAGGTCTATAAAAGAAATACGAGAATGAGACAGACAGACCGACAAGCAGATCGAGAGAGAGAGAGAGAAAAAGAGAGAGAATATAAGACAACAACAACAACAATGGTCAGTCAAAGCCGCAGCAGCAACAAACAACAGCGTCAATTAATAGGCGTCTTTAGCTTAAGAGACAGACGTGACCACTACACATTGTTGGTAAGACGTACAACTGTAAGCTTGTTATGAGCAACTCATTCATCTCCAAGCATCTCCGAGTGGCTTCAATGAATGAATCGTAAGCCGACTTGTCTGATTTTATAAAATACTCTCTTGCCCATTAAAGTATCTCTTAATAAGCAGTTAATTTATGGGCGAAGTTTATTGTGTTTTCTGACGCTAGTCGTCCTCATTTACATCATGTTCAACTTGGCGCATTTAACACTTAAAAGTGCATTCAAGTTTGTTGAAGTTTTGTTGAAGTTTGTTGCCTAAGTCTTTCCTTTTGATATTTTTGATTTTTAGCCAACAATCATACAAAAGAAATGTTTGTTTGTTCAGTTCCGGATTGAGTAAGAAAAAAATTGGCCTGATTTTAAATAAGCTCAATACTTTTAGTAGCTCACATTTGTATTTGGAAAGTAAATTTCTAATACGCAAATTTCTGCCTTTCTAAGAAATAGTGATTAAATTTTGATTAAATTCCACATGCGGTTATGTATATTTCCGAGCTGTTTTTGATGTTATATTTTTTTGGAATATCTGGAAACTATTTTCTGTTTTCTAGGGAATTTAATCATAAGGCGATTTTCGAAATTTAATTCGATTTATTTTCTGAGTGCACATAATACCATTCTACCCAATCTATTGTGTCCAAAATTTCTTGCTTTTGCACGTATATAAAATTATGAAAATGTTTTTTCTCAAAATATCTAACTTAAGTTTTGTATGTGAGCTACTCACTTCACTTCTATGTGAAAATGACAGTTCGTGTTTTCATTTCTGAACCAATCTTGATTTTTATTTTTTGCATTTATTCCGCAAATAATATTTACAAAAAAAAACGAACACTGACTTTGGAATTCGACATGCATTTGCAGAAAAAAATCAAACAAATATTGAATTATCACGTTTGACAATTTTCCGCTGGGACTTTTTATATTATTTTTATTATATTTATGGCATTATTATATCAATTGTTTCGTTATATATATGTATTTGCGTACGAATTATTATGTGTGCATGTATATTCTTTCATTAATCCACATGCCACATACCAATAATTCACCTGACCACACCTTTCGTCTTTTTATTTTTTTATTGTATAAGCAAGAGTACCATCGAGGTCAATTTGTGAACATACTTCAAATACTAACCGTCCACAAATAAAAAGAAAAAATCCTCCAGTTTATTATGTAAAGCATTCAATCAAATGTGGTTGTCTCGCAAATGAAACAGAAGGTCGTGGCTTTCAATTACCCTACTTATTATATGCATACATAACATACATGATAGCAAGAGATCAGCCAACAATGTGACGCTGCCCTTCTAATCACAATGGCAGCCGAAAATATTTACTATTTGGGTTATTTGCATGAATTGCCTTCCATTAGAATGTAAAACGATCTTTTCGATCGAATCAATTCGAGTCATAAGTCAGTTAGTCTGCTTCTCTTCTTACTTTGCTTTACAGTTCATTCTTACCTTATGTAATTAATAATAAAAATAATATAATTACAACACATTTTAATTGGTCATGCATCACTGGAAAGTTAACTAGCTGTAATTCCAAAATTTAACAATGACACAACACTTACACACTTACCAAGTAAAAAAAGGGGCAAAAAAGACGACGACGACGTCAACCACATCAAAGAAATGAAAAAAAGTAATAAAATCGCACATGTTT
This sequence comes from Drosophila quasianomalipes, assembly GCA_035043665.1. Taxonomy (NCBI): domain Eukaryota; kingdom Metazoa; phylum Arthropoda; class Insecta; order Diptera; family Drosophilidae; genus Drosophila; species Drosophila quasianomalipes. The sequence continues at coordinate 39,647 of JAWNMU010000095.1, forward strand.
CATAACTCCAGCTTGTGGAAAGTCGTAAAGGTTTGGTAAGGTAAATCCACTGAACTGTGCCACACAATCGACTAAGTGCTACATAACTAGTATTTGCAACAGAGTCGCCCCCAATGGCAGCACCGTCTTCAACTTCACAATGAAAAGCCACATTGAGGTTTTAGTTTTCTCGTTTTCCCATCGTCCAAAGTGTGTCAAATTATGGCTTGGTTCTCCTGCAAATTACTATTTCCTACTTTTTTTTTTGCACAATACTCATTTTAAAATATTTCGGATTTACTAAATAATTAAAAAAAAATGCCAAAATTAAATTAATGATTAATACTTGAATTTAAATTACAAGAGAACCAATTCAAATAACACTAAAATATGGTAATAAATCATTTAATTTAAAATTAAAATAAAATTATGCCTTAAAAAAGAAAAATTAAACTAAGGGAAGTCAAATTAAATTAATTTCTAATTTACTATATCTAATATTAAGTATAATATTGCGAAATGATTGAAACTTCAACGTGTATTTGTTATGAATATCATCTATTTTACTTCAAAAATTTTAACATTTAGGAAGCAACTCAAAATGTGAACAGAAAAACTCATACCAAATACAGTTACAGTTACGTAGAGTTAAAGCCCATTCATATTAAAAGGATTATAGCTGTAAACAGAAACGTTAAATCGGTTGATCTGAACCTTGCCCACGTTCGTGGGCTACGTGACTATTTTCATCTAGACCATTTGGCAAATGCTATGAGGTGGGCGTGAATAGGGCGATACGCTCACAATGGGCATTTTAAAAATGACTCATGCACCTTCTATTCACAATAAAAACAACATGTATAAGAAAAAAAAAATGAAAAATGTGAGTGCTACACATTTTTGTGTGAGCAAGGTTTTTTTTGGCAGCGTTCAAAGTGAAAGTAAGCTTGGGCGGTGGACTCTGAAGCCGAGAAACAAGCCCGAAATAATTCAACTGGGCGCCAGCAAACAAAAGTTATTGCGACCTTGCTGCAGAGCAACCCTCGCAATAGCAAGTAACAGCATTTAAGAGGAGTAACAGTAATCGTTATAATAATAACAATAATGTTAATAAAAATAATAATTGTAATAGCTCTGAGACAAATCAAAAAACCAGATTATAAGCAACACTACCCAGGCCATAGACAATGATTGCGCAACACCATACAGACAGACTGACTGGCTGGCTGACTAGCTGGCTGGCTGGCTGGCTGACTAGCTGGCTGCGCTGGCTCTGTTGTCTATTTGTGTGTTTGCCTGACTAGCAGCATTACGAGTACTACGAACACAATTAAATTACAACCGCAGAGCCTATGCCGCCCGCCTGTTGGCTGGAACGTGAGCACATTTCACACGACGAAACATGGCCAGGTGACCATAACCCCAGCTGGAAAGTAATAACTGCTAAAATATGACACCCCACTTATATTAATCTATCTTAAACAAACTAAGCCTAATGAACACTTAACCCCTGTACGAGATAATAACTGAGAAGAAAGAAGAAGAAAATACCAAAAATGGATTGACTATCTGATTAACTTTCACTTTGACCGTTTACAAATCTATTAAGATTTATGAGCGTTCCACAAGCCCACGCTGTATTTCTTGAGCTTGAATGTCCGGCTTGAATGCCTTTGTTGCCACTCACAATGTGAAGTGTATTTAAATGTAAGGCACTGAGCCATCGAGTGGTGGATATGACAGGGCCGGCACAGACAGACAGACAGGCAGTGGATGCAGCATTTAAGTACTACGACAACACAATTCTCTCTAGTCATTTTACATTATCACACTCTTCACTCATGTGTTCGACTACGAATATGAAAATGAAATGTGAAACGGATACACAAAGTACTTTCCACACTAGTTACCACAACCAGCCACGGTAACAGCAACAGCAACAGCAACAGCAAAACTTGCAACAGTCAAAAATAAAAATAATGGCACAATGCTAAAAACATAAACAATAATTAATTTTAATGTGTCCAAATTAGAGCGTCAACAAAAAAATAAGTAAAAGATGAAATATTGTACTTGCAACCGAAATTGCATACAACAAGCTATGAAAGTTGCAAGTTTATAAGTCAACAGCAAGTTAACCAACTAATTTATGGTAATCATTATAAAATCAGCAAGTTTGACTTGAAGCAGCCCAGTTCAACATAGCCTACTTATTTTGTCTAAATGATTTGTATCTGTTATTGATTTGTGTAAAACGAGAATAAAAGAAGTGTTTGAGAGCCTTAAAATACATCAAAGAACCGTCGAATGCTGCTATCTTAATTAATACTATAATAAAACTGCTGAAATAATTTGAACAAAATACTAGTTTCAGCGCACTTCCATGGAGGTTGTTAGCGCCAAACATACCCTGTAGCCATGGACAGCTCTTAAAGAGGGACTGTTGGCGATTTTGTTTTTTAATTGGTTTGCCAACAATATTTCACTCAGCTTAAAATTGATTTTTTATCGATAAATATTGATCTATATTAGATAGGGGAAAAAACTGTGTTGACTCGCTTTTCGTGCAGAAATTTAAGTTCAAAAATGCATTTCTTTTTATACCACTCCAAATTCCATGTACAGGGAAACTTCTAGTCGCACACACAATTGCACTAGCGACTTGTTTGGTTGTGATTTTGTGTAATTACTGCAAGTCGGCAAGTTGAGAAAATTAATTCATTGCCCAATTGCCTGAGCACACACGTCTCTGGTACTGGTGTTGGTGCTGGTGCTGTTTTAGTGTCGCTAATTGTCCAACAATTGAGTTTTTGGTTTCGTTGTGAAAGTGAAGCAAAAACAATTTACAGTTTAACACAATAGTCAACTCACTAGCAAATCTGATTGGCAACGCGTGCATACAGCAATGTATGTGTAAGTGTTGCCTGTTTCTGCTGGTTATTGCCACCTGATGGCAACTAGCATCAACTAGCGTCAAATCAGCACAGCTGCAATTGCAAATCGTTAATCAATTGACAGGTGGCTTACAGTGCATAAATGGAGCTCGTTATGCCGACCATTAAGTCCGCAACATTTTGTTCGCGCTCTTGGCTCAGCTTTTGATCGGTTAAATGCCCTTTATGCAAAATACTGACCAATTATTTTATTTGCCAATGCTATTCAAACACCAACTCTCTCCCTCTTAATGGCGTTTTTTTCTTTATATGTGAAATGTTATGGAAATATAAATACTTATGTATATTTTTTACATGTGTGAATTTATGTACTCATTCACTCTTACATAAAATAATAATTAACTCAATATCTGCCTTATTTATTTATCATCCTTATTTGTTTTTGCACTTTTATTTAAAAAAATAAATCAATATTTGATTTATCTATTAATTTTATGTTGACTAAAAATCAGTGTACATAAAGTAATACAGAAAAAAGAATAACTAAAAAAAAACCTAAATTTAAAATTTCCGGGTGTGCTTTTATTACAAAAACTGGTTCAACATTTGTTGCATGGTTCGGGGAAACCCAAAAAAAAAAAAAAAACCCAAATCAGACCAAAATAATAATGACAATAGGTAATATGAATTAGCTGACAGGCCAAAACCACAAATGCATATTTAATTAGATTGCAAACTTCTTTAAGAAATGAACTGACAAAAATCGAAATTTAAATTACAATAATAAAAGTGTTTTAAAGGTTAAGCAAAATGAAGTAAAAGTGATAGTATTTCATGGCATAACATATGGTAACTACTTAACTTGAACACTTGGTATGCTTTCTATTTTTTCTTAAGTTATTTAATATATTTATATTTTTTCGAAAGTTCTCAATTGTAAATTGTTGCTCCATCAACACACGTTTTGCATACACAAACATTCAGATTTTTTTTTTAACTTCTTGTCAGACCAGCGATTAATTACAATTTTCACGGTAACAAAGTACATAATCATAAAATAGTCGATTGCTGCTTGGGTGTTGGTACAAATGTAACCGAAGTCAAGGTTACCGCTACAATCGATTTGTAAATTCCAACTCCATCTGTATGCTCTGTACCTGTACCCCCCGACGGGTAAAAGGAATTAATGCTTAAAAATAAAATAGCACAATTCTTAATTGAAGTCTGGAAACACGATTTTAGTTCAAAACTCTTGTAAGAATTATAAACAAATAAATCGTGGGTCACAACTTTTAGCTGCCATAATTTTTTGAAAACTTGACCGGTTTTATGGGCCAATTCATGATCGAGATTAATATCAATTAATGATTAACATTTTGTTTGCTGAACTTAGTCTTAAAATGTTCCCATCAGTTGAGGTAATGTACATTTTGTGGCAATATGTGGGTCATGGAACAGTTGTTTTGTTTGTTCACCCACGTTAGTTTATATATTTGCCGCATTTGGCCAATGCCAAAAAGCTGAACAAAATCCATTGCTGCCTAAAATCAACATTGCTACGAGCTCTAGTCAGCTACTTGGGACCGGAAAAGTCATTATGCGCACAGTTTGTACGGCAATATGACCTTCCATTTAAGAACTTCACACCATTTCGGCACCATAGTTCTATGTTAATAATGTTTGTGGCACCTGAGAATTCTCGAAATATTTTTAATCCAAATTTGGCAATATATGTATGTTTGTAATTATTTATCGCCCATTCTCTGGCTATTACTAATTTTGTCTTAAATTTGCCCATTTATAAATGCCCATACATAATCTAAATGCGGCTTGTTAACGGTGGCTGAAATTAATTCAGTCTGTGCACTCTGTTTTTTTTTTTAAATAAAGAGTGTATAGGCTTTTGACTTTCGACACGTAAAACACAAATAAAATTACATTTTCTACATTTTATAAATATATACCATAGAGTAAGGGGCAGTCGGGTAGGTCCGAGGTAAACGTTTATACTTTTCCAAATAACATTTTACTGAATGCATAGTGGAATTTCCTTCTTTTTTTTATATATTTGTACGAAAATGTATTTTCCTTTGTGAACAACTAATTAATACAAGATAATTACAAGATACAAATACTCGGTTTAATGGGTGCAGCTACGAAACTGAAAGGCCACAAATATAAAAGCCCCAAAAACCTAAGAGACACAAAATTCTTCACGTTGACAACTGTAAATGGTGAACAGCTGGTCAAGCGAATAAAAAGCGTGGGACAGATTTGCAGTAATTTATCTTTTTCAATGTATCAATTGGACATGCTCAACAAACTTTGCTTTCGTGCACTGCATGTAAAAAGCGTTTATATGTAAATAGATTGACACAATATCCAAACGAGCCAGGCATTTAGCAAATGATCCGGGTCTAAGTACCAAGATAGCGAAAATTAAATTTTAAATAAATGCGCCAGAGAATAGTTGTGCTGCAGTTTCAAATACTAATAGAACTAACAATAACAGATTATTTGTTTTATATATTTATTTATTTTACATTATTATTTTGTATTATATGGGAACTCAAAAATCACGAAATTAAAAAAATAAATCATAAGTCAATAATATATAAATCGTAATATATATACAAAAGATAATTAGTCATAATTAATGTAGTGAAATCAGATAAGCTTTTGGTTTGCTTACAAATCTTAAAGCCAATCCAACAATTGATTATTTACTAAAAATGCGAGCAACGTACGAAACAAGCAAGTTCGTGTCCTCAATCTTTTGTTTTCTCATCCATATGCAATTCCGTTAAGTGATAGCGAATAGGTGTGGACAATAGAACTAGCACAGTAAAATTCGCAAGCAATGCATTTTAATTGATTATAATGCAAATTTCTCTTTTTGTACTTTTTTGAATTGCCACTTTAGTCATACTGAATATATTTAATATATGCAGTAGGCGAGTGCGAAATAAGCGTTAATAAATTTATCTGAGAAAATTACACATAAATAAACCCACTACTATAATCGTAAAATAAAATAATAATAATAAAAAAAATAATAATAAAATGGAAATCACAAGCGCTTATTGTCATTAACAAAAAATAAAATTAAAACTTTTTGCCAATGGCTTTTTGTGCTTCTAGTCTGAACAAATACAAGATTTTTGCACTTAATTAGTTACTCGCAACGCGCACCTTTGGCGGCATTGCGTCATCGTTTGAGCTGATTGAACTCTTGCGATTGCATAAAGCCAAACATAGCGAAAAAAAAAGAGTAACAACAATGCAAAATACATACACACATACATATATCTACTTACACACACACACATACATATACATATATACGGTAACTGAAACTGTGGCCAATTTGCACTTAATTTAAAACGTAGTTGCGCACGATCTTTATGAAGTACTGGTGCCCCAGACCGAGTTTTTGAACAAATTAATTGAAAAGCTCCAAGTTCACAAATGAATAAACAACGAAGAAAAACAACGAAAGAAATATTTACTAACAAATTTTGCTTTGTTTTGCGCTTTTTGCTTGTTTTGTTTGCAGGTAAACAGCCGGATCAAACATCGGCTGGCTCCTACTGGCAACAGCACGTGGCCACACCCAGCAGCTCGACGCCCTTCGACTCGCCCTTCTTTTCGGCGACGCATGGCCTCGTCCAGACGCACCCTTCACTGGGCGCCGGCATTCCCCGCCCCCTGTGCCTTTGAATAGCAACAGTCTGGGCAGCGGCACACCCCCCGCCTCCGTCAATCCATCTCTGACCGCTGGCAGCGGCTATTTGAACTCACGCGGCAGTCTGCCCAGTTCGGCGCGTTATCCGCCCAAGATTAGCGGCACCGTTGTCAATCCCAATCCCAAATCCCCCTTCCGCCATTTGGATTTCTCGACAAGCGCCACAGCCGAACTCCGTCGCAATCCAGCCCTGTCGGCTCCTGATGAGTGCGCACGTGCCTGCCGCGAAGGAGAGCCGCCCAGGATATGCTACTACCACTTTACTCTGGAATACTACACAGTTCTGGGAGCGTAAGTACAACCTCCATAAAAATTAACACAAAAATTAAGTTAAGTAAATAATTCAGATCTTGCACAAAAATAAATATTCTTATTCTAACAGTACAACTAATTCGGAAATTTAAAAAAAGGAATAATAATTTAAGGTAGAATTAAATTAAAGAGTTTACAACTTAAAATAGCCAGACAAGTTGAGTAAATAAATCTAATTTTAATTTAGATAATTAAAAAAATAGCTTTTAATTTCGTTTAGCTTCTAATTATGTATCCTAATAGGCAATATACGTCAGAATTGTAGAAGGACATATCAAACATATTGTTTTGTATTTAATTTGATTTTTATCTTGCATAAAAAAAATTAAATCTTATTTAAACACTCATTCGGAATGTAAAAAAAAGTTAGTATAGTCTGACTTCAATTAATGAGTTTATTTTTCAATTCAATTTTATGTCGCAATAAATAAAATAAGTCAAGATAGAAGCAAAACAACTTTTAATGGTATATATTTACGATTTGATCTTAACTTCATTTTGAACTTGCATTTTTATATTTGTGTACATAAAAATCTTGGTTAAACAGCACAAATCACTCGCAAATTAAATTAAATTAAAACAACAAAATCAGAAATGCGACACCCCAAACCACAAACATAAGTATGTCTATATATGTATGTAAGACTTTGTGCATGTGTTGGTGCAAAATAAAAAAAATTTGAAAGTCTTACGATCGCCTGAGTGACAGACCATAAACCAGAAATCCTATCATGGCTGCATAAAAGCCATAACATAACCCCTGGTTCATAGGAGATTCGGAGTCATTCACATGTAAAAAAAGCACAAAGTAAGAAAATGTCATTGAATGGAAGTTCAAACTAAGAAAAATATACTCCGTGCATAAATACAATTAAAAATCCAAGTCAATTTTAAGTATCAGGAAAAAAACAACTTCACACCACCAAAAACAAAAATAAACAAAGCTGTCACTGCATCGTCGAGGCACAGACTTAATGTGTATATATATGTATATATATATATATTTATATATAAATGCATACATATAATTCCCACGCCATAAGCGCCGTATTTCCATGATTAATTTAAACCGAGTGTCAAGCACGCTGCTGCACACAAAAACAAGGCAAATGCTGCACAAATAATCGAGTAGACGACGAGTTTTCATCACTTTTCTTATATAACTATGTAGTCCGGTTGGAATCACATACCAGGAAGCACATGATATATTTAAATATGGGCAATCATCGAGCGGTTAGAATTAAATGTGGCTTACTTTGCAAAAGGATCATAAATAGTTCGAGATTAGCTGTGCATGTAAATTTATAAAAAGCAATTATTATTCAATTAGAATATATTACTCCCAAGTAGAGGAAATATGTGTATTTTCAATGCAATTGCCGCCTTTTAAGCTATAAGCCGATCTTTTATATAAAGTAAAATATTTGTATTTTATATGTAATATAAATAATAAGCCGCTTTTTTATTAAGGCTCATCGAGTAACTATAGCTGAAGGCTAATTAAGTTGTAATTAGTTGTAATATAATTCATCTTACAGGGAAATTAATCTATTTAGAAATTCACTAACATTATTATTTTTACAGTGCCTGCCAGGTGTGCACACCAAATGCTACCAACACCGTTTGGAGTCACTGTCAGTGCGTTTTGGCCGATGGCGTTGAGCGTGGCATATTGACAGCGAACCGTATGATTCCGGGACCGAGTATTCAGGTGTGCGAGAACGACAAGGTCGTCATCGATGTGGAGAACCATATGGAAGGCATGGAGGTGACCATTCACTGGCACGGAATCTTCCAACGCGGCTCGCAGTACTACGATGGTGTACCCTTCGTCACCCAGTGCCCCATTCAGCAGGGAAACACCTTCCGCTACCAATGGACAGGCAATGCCGGCACTCATTTCTGGCATGCGCATACGGGTCTGCAGAAACTGGACGGACTGTACGGCAGTATTGTGGTGCGACAACCGCCTTCGCGTGATCCCAACTCTCATCTGTACGACTTCGATCTGACTACCCACATAATGTTGATCAGCGATTGGTTGCATGAGGATGCTGCCGAACGGTATCCCGGTCGTTTGGCCGTTAACACTGGCCAAGATCCCGAGTCCATGTTGATCAACGGCAAAGGTCAGTTCCGTGACCCGAACACCGGCTTCATGACAAACACACCACTCGAGATATTCACGATTACACCCGGTCGTCGCTATCGTTTCCGCATGATAAACGCCTTCGCCTCTGTTTGCCCGGCTCAAGTGACGATCGAGGGACATGGCATGACCGTGATTTCTACTGATGGAGAGGCCGTGCATCCTGTGAATGTCAACACAATCATCTCCTTCTCAGGTGTGTATTTTTTGGCATATTAACTTATTATAGGCAGCTGTTATTTCTGCGGAAATATTTTTTAGTTGTCAAGGAGATTTTATATTTTTGGTCGGTTTTCTAAATTTTAGTGAGATTATTGTTCGGAGTATAAACCACATTATATTGATTTAATTACAGGCGAGCGTTACGATTTCATCATCACTGCCGATCAGCCCGTGGGTGCTTATTGGATCCAGCTGCGTGGTCTAGGTGAGTGCGGAATTCGACGTGCCCAACAATTGGGTATTCTGCGCTATGCTCGAGGTCCTTATCAGCCAGCCTCGGCGCCTCCCACATATGATGTCGGCATTCCTCAGGGTGTGGTAAGTTCACAAATTCACAGTTCGCATATATTTTCGTCTTTTTTTTAGACCCAAGAAGATTTGCAGAGCTCAGTAAAACTTATAAACAATCGCTGCTAGTTTGTCAACTGTTCTGATATCCAATGATTATCCCATTTTTATGTAATCATCTTGCCATCAATTTAAAGGCATTCACATAATATCAACCTCCACAAAGCAGTATTTGAATTATAATGAGATACTTACTTCATACATATTAATATGTAGTCCCTGAAAGAATATCTTTCTATATGCTATTAAATTTTTTTGCATACCTTAAAAGAAGCTTAGTAGAAATCCAAAAGGGAAACTACAAAATCCTTAAATATAGCTCTATATATAGAAATATCCTATTAATCCAAGAAAATAAAGCGAGAGTTAATATATTTTGATATGTTCCCCTTAACTTGAGCGAGCATCCTAAATACCATCCTAGTCTTCAACGTAAGTAAGTACAATGTATTATGTGAAAATACGTATGTATTTCTGGTGGGATTGTAATTTTTGTACATATATAAATAAATGCATGAATTTAGCGTTGTGAAAATGCTACAAAAGACATCGCGAATAAACTGCATAACTAAATATATTTCTCTATCTTTTTCAAATACCCTTACAAAATATGATCCCAAAAAATAAAAAATAAAACCTACACAAAAATGTAATATTCCACCACCCATGCAAAACGAATGTGGCTTTTCCTGCACATGTATATAAATCTCAACACAAATGAACTTCTTTTGCATTCTGACGACTGACACTTTACCGAAACCTTAAACTAAACTAAACCGAAACCAAACCAAACCAAAAAAAAAAACAAAATTCAATACAAAAGGTCATGAACCCCTTGGACGCGCAATGTAATCGTCAGCGAAACGACGCCATCTGTGTAAGTCAATTGAAAAATGCACTCGATATCGACCGTGGAATCCTTGCTGAGAAACCGGACGTGAAGATTTTCCTGCCATTCCGTTTCTTCGTCTACCGCGCTGAGGATCTCTTCCAGCCGAACACCTACAACAGATTCTTGGGTAGGTTTCAGCACACCAACACCAACCTCAATTCGAAGATATTAACAATGTATTATTACTTCAGTGGCTCCTACTGGTGATCATGTGATTTCCCTTATCGATGAGATCTCCTATCTATCAGCGCCAGCACCACTGACCTCGCAGTACGATGAAATCAATCCTGAGCAGTTCTGTAATGGTGACAATCGTCCAGCCGATTGTGGACCCAACTGTATGTGCACCCATAAGATCGATATTCCACTCAATGCGATTGTTGAGGTCGTTTTGGTCGACGAGGGTGAGTTTGTGGGATATGTGTACATACATCATATAATCATATAATTATATATACTAAATAAAAAGAACATTTTTTGAGACACATTTGAAACGCATCATAGGTATAATAATTAGAAAAAATTGTAGACCAATTGTATTCATTTGATATTAAATATACTTAACGTATGCTTTTCAAAAATAAAAATGGTAATATGGCTCAGTCAAAAAGCGTAGTCCAATCAATTTTTCTAATATCTGTAAAATTTGTTCAGTAAATTAACATCGGAATTTAGGTAGCAATATGAAAATAGTTTATTTTTTCGACGTTTCGTTTTCTATAAACAACCGAAAATTTGTGGTATTTTTCCATCAACTGTACAAAATTGTAATCAATGTGATAAACCAAACAATCTGATTCTGATTGTAAAAAATGTTCGCTACACTTTCTTTACATATATAAGTTATATTAATCATGTGCATATATTGCAACTAATTTACAGTTCAACAACCCAACTTGTCGCATCCATTCCATTTGCACGGCTACGGTTTTAGTGTGATTGGTATTGGCCGATCGCCCGATTCTTCGGTGAAAAAGATCAATTTGAAGCATGCGTTAGATCTGGATAGACGCGGTCTCCTCCATCGACAGTACAATCTGCCACCCACAAAAGATACGATTGCCGTGCCCAACAATGGATACGTAGTGTTGCGCTTTAGAGCTGATAATCCCGGTAAGTAAATGATTTAGATTGAGTATAGTAATTACTTACTTGTACACTTACACGCTGTTCGTGTCATTCACAGGTTTCTGGCTCTTCCACTGTCATTTCCTATTCCACATTGTGATCGGTATGAATTTGATACTGCAAGTCGGCACGAATGCCGATCTACCGCCAGTGCCACCAGGTTTTCCGACTTGTGGCGATCACACTCCACCCATACCCATTAATTAAGCTAGGCTTTTAAATCGTCGACTAGAAGAAGAAAACAACACACACGCACACACACACACACCCACACACTCAAAGAAAAACAACAACAACAAATGGAAGAGAAAGAGAAAGCGAATATAAGACCCTGTCTACTCTGAACGCAACAGTTTGTACAAAGTTTTAGAGACACAGCACAATACACAATAAGTATGTATGTATGTATTTGTTGTAATATATATACCCCCCAAAATGCACAAGAGAATCCTTGCCAACGAGAACAACAATGATATCACTGCCTATCTGTATGATATTACTATTTGCCCAGCCCCATCCGCATAAGCTTGCCTCTTTGGTGCACTTTAGCTTGCACCCCTACCAAAAATTGCCTAAAGCAATCAAAATCCTTCCTATACTTCCTTCCCAGACGCACTTCCTAAGAGCAAAAGCGGTAATCTGTTATTTTGTATAAATATGTAAAAAAAAAAAAAGAAAAACTTCTATGATATTTGGTGCAGCCATATAATTATTTCCAGCAGCTTTGGATTTATCTATACTTTATGTTTCTTTTTTTTAAACGACTTAAACATTTAAACTGTGACGATCCGTTTCTGCAACATTTACACGCTCTTCAACCCTGAAACTTGGACTCAGTTTTTGTAATATGCATATGTGTACGTATGTATATATATAAAGAAACAACAATTGATGTATGTATATTTAAAGTAATGTGTATAGGACCAATAAAATCCACGCTGGTGCCTAGTTTTTATGCAAAAGCTTCAACTTGTACCAATGGTTTGAACCTGTATAAAGTTAGCCTTTGTGTAAGTTATACATATAAATACATGTAAACAAATCAATTAAATGAATATAAATCTATAAATAATTATTAATGTACATAAAATGTAAAAACAAAAAACAAAACAAAAACAATTCAAATATGTATAATGCTTAAACTACTTACTTATGTAATATGCCTAGGGTCTATTAAATGAAATATACTCTGATTGGCTTGTCACAGTCATATTTAATAGCTGCAAATTAAGCAAAATCATAAACAGAATATGTATGCCAGACACGAAACTTGTAAATTTCCAAAATATAATGCAATATACATATACTCTATATATATATATTCATATATATATATGTATAAACTGGACAACCTAGAGATTTGTAAAACGCAACCCAATTAACTGCCGTTAAATTTATATTTATTTCTTAAATCAATTTTAATAAAATATGAAAAATTAAAATTTTGCACAAATTCTTTTCAAATGCAATAGATGTATATCTTATGTCTATCAATTTAGCTAATTAATTATACAAATTTTTACAGATTTTCAAAAAAAATTAATCTTAAAAATATATCAAATCTAAGTTAAAATTTTGCATTTACAATTTTGAATTTGTTCACAGATTCTCAACCCGCTGGATGCGATTTGTGATCGTAAACGGGCCGATGCTATATGTGTCTCCAATTTGAAGAATGCGAAAAAAGTCGATAAGAGCGTTCTGGTCGAGAGGCCCGATGTGAAAATCTTTTTACCTTTCAGATTTTATGTGTACGATCCCAAGACGCTCTTCATACCAAATACATACAACCGATTTTTGGGTATGTTCTTAAAAAATATTACAAATTGCTTTTCAGTTGTTTATTAACCCCAACATTTGCTGTTTAACACATAACACTTAATTTCTTATGTACTAAACTTAACAATCGGGTCAAAACAACAACAAATTGTACGCTACAAAAAACACACACATGCTTAGTTGTGCCTAGCGGTGACCATCTAACTTCTCTCGTCGATGAAATCTCCTACATTTCGCCACCGGCTCCGCCCCTCTCGCAAATCGACGATATTCCGCCCGAGTACTTTTGCAATGGGGACAATCGTCCGCCCAATTGTGGACCCAACTGTGAGTGCACTCACATGATCGATATACCACTCGGAGCCATTGTTGAGGTCGTTCTCGTGGATGAGGTGCAGCAAGTGAACATCAGTCATCCTTTCCATTTGCATGGCACGGCCTTCTATGTCGTCGGACTGGGACGATCGCCCGATAAGTCGATCAAGAAAATTAATCTGAAGCACGCCCTGGAATTGGATCGGATGGGAATGCTGGAGCGTGATTTCTCCAAGCCACCGCTGAAGGATACAATCGCGGTGCCCAACAATGGATATGTTGTGATGCGATTTCGAGCCGATAATCCCGGCTACTGGCTCTTCCACTGTCATTTCCTCTTCCACATTGTCATCGGCATGAATCTGGTCCTCCACATCGGCACACAAGCCGACCTGCCGCCAGTGCCGCCCCGCTTCCCCACTTGCGGAGATCACGTACCGCCTGTTACCTGGTACTAAGTAATATACTATATTTCTGCATCGATCAATAACAATGTGCTATTTCCTCGAATACTACTGTTACAGCTTCATTTATTTATTAACCACCACGCTTTGTCTTAACGTATAACATATTAACCCTATTCATATATTAGAAATGTGCAATAACATGGGCGTGGCCAGAGTTGGGAGGGGTACGAAGAATATTAAGGCAAAAAGGCATCTGAAGTGTGCTAAGTATTAAAAAATTCAGGTCTAGTTTTTTTGATTGCAACTGTATTATATAATAAAATACATTCATTCAATTTCTTAATTAAAACCCATAACCGAATGACTTAAAATGTGATTAATTATTCTTGCAATGCAATTTTGACAATTGTTCGTTTCTCCAAATATCTTTTTGACCCATCCTTACCATTTTCTTGCAGAGTATTAAAAATAGCAACTACAACAAAAAAATTGTCCTAAAAATGCATTCTATATTCATTTATGTGCCCAACAATTTGTATGTAAACCAACAGCTGCGACTGATGCTGATGTTGCCTATCTGAACAGTGTTTCACATCTTTAAAAAATTGCGCAGGGTTGGCTCTGTGTAATTAGCCTTGTTCAGTGTTGTAAATTTCGATTGTCAAGCGATTTCTTAACACCCCTGGCCAAGATCTTGTGCACGCCCATGCAAAATAGCTCAAAATGTTTCGATTTTAATCAAAATTAATTGAATTGAAATGAATGGAGTGGTGATATCGCCTGACATTGGGCATAGGTATATTAATATGTTTATTTTTATGTTTAGGCTTATGTTTATATTTATCTTAATGTTAATGATAATGCTTATAATTACGTTGATGTTTGCATTGTACGCATGTTATTAGCCTAAGTGAGTAAATTTTGAATGTTTATAATAAATTACCGATGTGAAAAACTTTACTAAGGCCAGTGTCACATCAAATGATCCCAAGCAGTCATAGCACTAATCCTTTTATTCTATATAGTCGCCTCGGATGCGGATCACCTGATTTCCCTGATCGATGAGGTTTCCTACGTAGCCCCGCCATCTCCAATGCTCTCCCAGTACGATGAAATCCCTGAGGAGTATTACTGCAATGGTGATAATCGACCAGCGAATTGTGGCGAGAATTGTCAATGTGTCCACAAGATCGATATACCACTGAATGCGATCGTTGAGGTCGTCCTTGTAGATGAAGTGCAGCAGGTGAACATCAGTCATCCGTTCCATTTGCATGGCACGTCGTTCTACGTCATTGGACTGGGTCGCTCCCCGGACACGAGTGTCAAACGAATGAATCTGAAGCATGCTCTGGATCTCGATCAGCGCGGTATGCTGGAGCGGCATTATGTGAAGCCGGCCCTGAAGGACACGGTGGCTGTGCCAAATAATGGATATGCTGTCCTGCGATTTCGCGCCGACAATCCCGGGTTCTGGCTGTTCCACTGTCACTTCCAATATCACATCGTGATTGGCATGAATTTGGTCTTTCAAATTGGCACGCCCAAGGATCTGCCGCCAGTGCCGCCAAACTTTCCACGATGTGGTAATCACCTGCCACCCATAACACGTCCCAGTAGCTCATGGTAATGAGACTTAAGCAATTATCATAAGTAGCAACTAGGCTATAGCTCTAAGATCTATTATTTATCGTTTAGACATTAAGCAATTTGATTTCCAATCTTTTCCTTATCGTCAATTAATAAATAATAAAATAACTAATAATTAAATACTTTAATACAGCGATAAATACTACATTAAGTAGTCAATATTTGTCGACAAGGCTGGAATGATTTAATTTTTATATTAATAGCTGTAGCTGCTTCAGAATGATTTCTCAACATGTGGCAATTATTTGCCTTACATTGTATTCGAATTTAAGAATTGCAATTTATTTAAGACAGAATAATGCTTGTCGGCGATGCGACATTTAAATGAAACTGCTTTCACCAAGCAGCTATATTTTTCTATAAGCCTTTTAAATAATTTTAAAAAATGCTACAAAATAGAATACAAAATAAATACAACAAATCCTTGCTACTGATACTTAAATTCCATTATAAATATAAAAAAGGGCCGACTCATCCCCTCAACAGCATATTTAATGTGTTTGGTGAAGTTTTTATACAATAATCCATCTTTCGATCGATTGGCGAATTATTGCATACTTTTGGGCTGGACACAAAAATACCATTTGCCAAAACATGCTGCTTACTTTTGGGTCTTTGAATAAAGCAGAATAACTTAAAATTATTGAAACAAATATTACAATATTTCTAAATCTGTCATACCTTTGCAGATTGTCAAAGGACATTGTGCATTTTAATCTTCGGAAGTACTCTTTCATTTAAATAAATTTGGAGCGAAAATGGAATGTCCATTCACACTGTGAAATTAAAGTATTGCAATTAGGCTTGTTAAAGAAAGACACAGATAAATTTCGTTTTGCTTAAAAAACATTTATTATTTATTTGCAAAAGTAAAGATTCTGGTAATATAATATAGTATATTCTATGAATTTGTCTAATAATGTTTAAAATCAAATTATTTATTTATTATCAGCAGATTGGCAGGACCGTTGTTAGTGTGCCAGAGTTGCCAGAAAACTGGAATATAGCACAACAAATAAAGAAGCAAACTGCCAGTAAACAATACGACAAAACATGGGAAAAACTGAAGGTATGCATTATTCTCAGTGATAGTACTCATTTAATATAAATAATAATCATTTCAGATCGCCGCTCAAAGCGAAGCAAACGCCAAAAGCCTGCCAGGTTTGCATCACCCACAGCTGCATCGCCGTCGCCATCAACTGAGAATTGTGATGCTGAAGCAGTTCTGGTTGTGGTTGAGACCAACACTGAGCCACTCAGCAACACAGCAGCAGCAGTACTTGACCAGGTGGCAACCTCAACCGGGCACAGTGGAAAGACAAACGAATTGACCGGTATAAAGACACGACCCGCATCCAGCACAAAGGGGGGATTGGCGTCAACGACTCCGCCAAGCAGTGCCGGCAAGAAGGCGCCTTCGAGGAAACGTCGCAACACGGACACGTCCAGCGATGAGGAGCGTTGGTTGAATGCCATCGAAACTGGCAAACTGGAGGATGTCGATGATGAGCTGAAGAAGATCAAGGATCCCAAGCTAATGACAGCGCGCCAGCGAGCGATGTATGAACGAACGCAGGAAGCGGAGCCGGCGCTAGCGGGATTCGTGGAGGAACTAATCGCACTGCCCAGCGGGTACAGGGAGAAGGAGAAACCCCAAACGGCTGAGGAGATTCAGAAGGCGGCCCTCAAGTCGCAGAAGCGCAAACAACAAGCCGACGAGCGGCGCGAGAAGGACAAGCAGAAGACCATGGAACGTCTGCTCAAGAAGCAGGAAACGGGCAAACAACGCTCGGCGGCAGCACGGAACAGGCTCAATCAGAAGCATGCCCTGCCCTCCCTCACCTACATGAATACCCACGATGGGAGCTACATTCTGGTGCCACCTGGACAAGAATTCCCATTGCAGGCACAATCGGCAATTAAGCCGCCTCCGCGACAGCTGTGCGGCATTGCCGGCTGTGGCAATCGCAAGATCTACAGTTGCTCCAAAACAAATATGCCCCTATGTAGTCTAGCCTGTTACAAGAAGAATCTGTCCATTGTCTAGCCAGGATTAGGTCTGTTGAAGTTCGAATAAATAAGTATGTGATTTTATTAATATAATTATAATTATTATTAGAGTCTATAGCTCTTCCATAAATCCAAATTGCTGCACGAATACAAGACGCTTTGTAGGGTTAAAGGTTGCCATTTTCTCCGACTTTAAAACATGTTTCCCCAGGAGACTACATGTTTTTCTAACTAAGACGACGCAATCTGCTAGGATGTGCGATATGATTCATTAGGAAATTGTTGACGATCTACTACTGTTCCGGTTGCATGAAGAATCTGGCTGTTGTCTAGCAAAGATTAGGTCGGATAGACTGCAAATAAATACGTATGTGCTTTTATTGATTCATTAGGAAATTGTTGATTGAATCTGACTGTTGTCCCGCCAGGATTATGTGTGAGGCAGCTCCAATAAATACCAAAGCGATTTTATTGATTCATTAGGAAGTTGTTGATAATCTCCTGCTGTTCCGATTCGATGCGTTGCAAATACTGAAACTCGCTCTTCATGCGCTCCAGTTCGACGGTCTGCTCGAGGATCTGGCTCTGGTAGACTTGCTGCTCCGTCTGGCGTTGCTTGGCCATTGTCTTTAGTTGGTTTTGGGTGCCGATTGCACGCAGTTTCTCACTCTCCACATCCTTGGCAAAGTTCGAAGAGATTTTGTAAAAGTCCTCGCCGAATTTCTTGAAAACCTGCAAGTTACGTGAATATTCCAGGCACTCCTGCCGCAGCTCGATCGTCTGATTAGCAATCCGGGGATCTTGGACACGCAATCTATAGATTTCATCAATATAGAGTCCGGCCTTCTGTAGCTCTTCCATTTTAAAGAGTTTTCCTTTTGTTGTTGTTCGCTTTCCCGGTTGTTGCCATGGATGCCAAAAACCACCCTTAAAAGCAAACGCAAATTCATCTTACTATGTAAGATATATATATATATATTTCATGCGATATTTGAAGGATCAACTGTAACTAATATATCTACCGTTAGAAATTTTGCCTATTGAGCTCTTTAATCGCTTCACACTTGTATTTACTTGCCTACATATACATTTACATATATATATATATATATATATATATATATAGAGAGAGAGAGGGATATATATTTAATATATTTATACTTGTATCTAGATTGGCTTTCTTTAAATATATATTAAGACCTAATACTTTAGCCCTTTGCCTGGGCCTATTGGGGGATTACAGATAGAAAGCAAACAGGTTAACCTCACGAGGTTTCAATAATATCCAAATTAGTCCGATTGTTTTTGCAAGTTTGTTTGTTTTTTTCGGTTTTTTTCAGCAAATCTCGGCAGTTGTTTATATGGTATGTTTTAACTATATATATATAGAGTTTCTGTTGCGATACTCGCGCCAAGGACCCGGATCAGGCGAACCAGCAATGGCTGAAAGCACCGCAATTTTGCCATCAAATCTGTGGTAATTCCAACTTGGGCATGAGTCAAGTGGGATTGTTCCGCTTGTTCGAGCGCAGCCGGGCGAGTCCAGTGCGCTCCTCCTCCTCGTCGCTGGTATACTGATGCATGCTGGCGCCACTGACGCCGCCGGCGCGAACCGATGAGGTTGCCTGCAGCAGCTCCTGGTCAGGTGCATTGCGATTCTCGTAGAGCAGCACCTGCAGTGTCTCCTCATAGATGCGTGCCTCGGAAACTCCACTTTCGTGTGCTTCCGATCCGTGGCGTACACAATCGATGTGCAGCAGACCTCGGCGACTTTCTTGCCATGCCCGTAGAACGACCAGCAACATATCTCACTCGGTCCAATCACATCCTTAATGAAGAGTATCCGTTCGTTAAAACGCAACGAGAGCTTGTCGAACAGTTCGATATTCTTCAGCAGATTATCATCGAAGTGCTTGTGTAGGAGTATTTATTGTTCTGTCGCTGTACCACCAAAATCACCGCCGGCTTTGACGATGAACTAATCAAGAGTTGTTCCTCCTTCTGCGATGTTATCAATGGTATCCGGCAAATCGGCTTTGGCTCCTGGTGCGTGTACAGGCACGCTCGCAGGACATTGCCAGCTCCGTGATGCAATAGTATTTAGCCTCGGCGAGCAGCTCGGCAATCTCCTTGTTCGTCTCGGGCAGCGGCACACTGCCATCGCGCAAAAAGTTTAATATGATGCCAAAATGATTGCCACAACGATCGATCAATATCCAACCTGCAAGGGGGAGCGGCGCATTTAATATTTATATATATATATATTTATATATATTTATTTATGTAATGTCAGTCGACTCAGAATATAAGTAAAATACAAAATAAATTAAAAATAAAATGTAATATTAAATTTAAATGAAAACAATAAAATAAAATGCGATTTTAAAGATTTTTGGGGGAATTTGACTGCATAAATAAAAACCAAATCAGACCAATTAAATAGTTAGTTAAGATGCCCAACCAATTAATCACGAGTTGAGACAAATCGTTTAAATTTGAATTTTTAATGATAGAAACAGAGGACTGTGAATGAATTATAAATTCTATAGGTTTCACTAACAGAAAAATTAATTTGGCTCATCAGCGCAGCATTTAATAACAAACATAATACCTAGCATGAGGGAAGGTCAATGAGGAGTCTTTCGGTGTGTGCAACAAGTTAGAAATTCTTTTGCACAGATTCAAAACTGTTTTGGGGAATCAGATATTATGCAGACCACACACAAGATCCGTATTCCAAGGGTCATCAAATTAATTTGACTAACGCTTAATAAAACCAAGAACTTGAATAGCTTTGTTGACAGTGAATATAATATGACTATATATATACACCCAACTGAACAGTAAAATAGGTGTGGAAAAGTAGTGAATTTTCAAAATAAATATTAAATATTATATCCGAAATATAATATATTAAATTGTAGGCAAATGATGGGTATGATGACACATACCTTCTGAGTCGGTTAGGACCTCCATGCGACCGCTGAACATGGCACTGAGCATGGTGTCATTGTGCTTGGTCAGAGTGCCAATTGTCGTGTAATACAAGCGACCGCCCACATTCAGTTTCACATACTGGGAGGCGTGTCCTTTGAGCAGCACTTTCTGATCCCCGGACATCGTGTCGGGCTCCTTGGCGTGCAACACAAGCTGTTTGCTGCTGGCTGTAGCTGTTGCTGCTGTCAATTGCACTTTGCCATTGAGGGAGCGACCCAATTCATCAATGATATCAAAGCTGTTCGATGTTGTTGCTGCTGCTGCTGCTGTGGTTGCTGTTGTTGGATTTGTGGCAGCAGGCAGTGGCAACACTGCCACTGTTCCGTTATTTGCGTTCGCTGCGTCGACGCCCTTTGGTTTGGAGCCTCTGCAAACGCCTTCTTTTGCGTTGCTTGCGCTCGCCGTCGGCGTTAGCGGATCAATTTTGGCGAATCTTTTAATCTCTCAACGGGAATTGTAACAGAATGTTAATTTGCTTTCAATCGTATTCCGCTTACAAATATGCACACATACA
Source organism: Drosophila quasianomalipes (assembly GCA_035043665.1). Lineage (NCBI taxonomy): Eukaryota > Metazoa > Arthropoda > Insecta > Diptera > Drosophilidae > Drosophila > Drosophila quasianomalipes. Next base: position 60,991 of record JAWNMU010000095.1, read on the forward strand.
CACACACACACATGCATGCAAACATACCAAAATTATGAGTGTGACTGCAAACGAAATGTACTAAATTTCAACAAAACGCCACAGTCGATAAAATACTAAAAAGAAAGACGTATTTTTCGACTGGCATTGTCCAATTATTTGCATATGAAAGCGATGCATTTAATTAATTATTATGCTTATAAATAGTTGCTGATGCTGATGAAGTTTCAGATTTCTTCAGTGGGATAATAAAATATCATAAAAAATATATTTTTTGATATATAGCTGGACCGTTGCGCATTAGGGTGCTTCAAATAACCACTTCTAACTTTTTGAGCAGAAATTATGTTCAAATATAATGAAAATTCAATGTAAATCTGTAGATTCATGTGGTATATGCGTATTTCTCAATTTTTATAGCAGAGGCAGTTGTCGTACTTACTGGCTTTTATTTATTAACTCGTCACATTATACATTAAGTTTAAAATATAGATGAAAACATCTTTCGGTTGCATGCATGCGAAAAATAAGATCTAATCAAGAGTTTATATATTTGTACGTATGTATGCATTATGAATATATGTATGGTTTTCGAAGTTGAATGATTTGAGTTGCTGCAAAGTATTAAATGATGTTGATTTTACAGTGTTAAAAAATAGAACAGATCTAATAAAAAAAAACCGACATATTTTTTGCATGAATATCTAAAACTTACACGCGTACAACAAATTGGAGTTCCGATTTTGTGTTCACATATATTACTAAATTAATTTGGAAATTTGTTTCAATGTTTTCTCTTTTGTGTTTTCAGCTCTAAGAGCTCAAGTTGAAGTTGAAGTTCAAAGTTGAAATAAGGATCAGAATAGTATAAAGATCAAAATGCAGATGCACTTTCCATTCATTCTTATGGGTTCAATAATAATATATATAATTTATGTGGATGATACGACTACGGCGGATTCCTTTCTATCTTCAATCTTCTTCTGATCAACAGCTGGCGATGGTGTGCAGCTGCTGATAGCATCGGCGGATTTCTTGGCATTCCCCCTCCGCCGACTCCAACGAATCGTCTTCGATCTTCAAGCGTTTCGATTTACTGGTGTTCTCGGCACGATTGGCGCCATCATCATCATCAGCACCGGCATCTGGCGAGGCGCAACGCTTGAGAGCGCTCTGCTCCGCATTCGCAGTATCGTTGGCATGTTGTTGTTTTTGCTTTTGGGATGCTGCTTCGAGGAGCGCATCGGCCGTCTCAGCTGGATTCAGTGTGGCTGGCAGTTCCTGTAGTTTTCTCTCGAATTTTACAATGACAGCGGTCATGTTGTCGCACCCAGTGCCATCGCCCATCGTATTTGGCGCCAAGCAGTTATCAAATAGCTAAGACAGACAAACAAATTTTAATATATATATATATATATATTGATTGATTTAATGGTTTCCATGCAGCTCACCTCTTCACAAATGACCGACAACTTCTTGCCCTCGTCAGTCAGACGCACACGCACAAAGGCGACAACTTCCTCGCTGGACATATAATTCCAGATGCCATCGCAGGCGAGCACCATGAACTCGTCGTCCGGTGTAATGATCAGTTTCTTGATGTCCGGCAGGGCGGAGATCATCTGTGCTTCGGCCGGCAACTCCAAGTTCGTCTTGTAGGCATGATCGCCCAGGGCACGCGACAAATTGAGGCCACCATTGACGCGTCCGTCGAGTGTGACACGGCCGCCAGCCTTCACAATGCGTGTCGATTCCTCATCATCCTCGGGCTTGTGATCCAGACTCATCTCGATCGCTTTGCCATTGCGCGAAATGACACAGCGCGAATCTCCGGCGTTGGCCACATATAAGTCACGACCGTGCAACAGACAGACAACCGCTGTGCACCCACTATCCTTGCCAGGCTCCTCAATCATGTTGGCGCAGAAATGATCGTTTGCCAGCTGATCTTCATCGGCATCCTCGCTGGCATTATCATCCTGCAAAATGAGTTTATATATAATTGAGCAGTTTAATTATGTAAATCTTTAACTTACTTCATCGTCGTCATCCTCATCATCATCATCATCATCATCGTCGTCGTCGTCGTCATCATCATCGTCATCATCTTCACCATCTTTCTCCACCTCCATGTCCTCTTCGGAGGAACTATCAGCGGCAGCAGTTTCTTGGGCTTTCACCACAGCATTCTCATCGTAGTCGGCATCATCGTCGGTGGAGTCCTCGTCCTGGTTGGCACTCGTTGCCTTTTTCAACACCTTTTCCGCATCCTTGCTGGTGGATGAAATGTCAGCTGGCTCTGCTTTGCTGGCAACTGTCGATTTGTTTTCCACAATGGCCCCATTGGACTTTTTATCGACGGTCACATCGCTGGAGCCGGAAACAGTTGAATCCTCTGTTGTGCTGGCACCACTCTCTACGCCAGTTGTAACGACGGCTTTGGCCTCCGAGGAGGTCACACTACCATTCTGCTCGGTTGTAGCAGGAGGAGCAGCAGCAACAGCAGTAGCAGGAGCAGGAGCAGAAACAGCACCAGGAGCAGGAGCAGTAGTAGCGACGACATTGTTGTTGTTGCTAGCAACTACTTCTTCGTCCAGTTTAGTAGCATGTGTGTTGGAGCAATTGGCGCCTGAGCTGCTGCTACTGCAGCTGCTACTCACTGCCGACTCATCCTCGGGGGTCCGTTTCACAGGACGAGAGCAACTGGGACCGGGTCCATCGATCTCATGGAATGCAGCTGCGGCGGCTGCTGAGGTAGATGAACCGGTCGGCTTGGCTGTTGGATCCATGACCGCTTTATTGACTGCCTCAGCAGCAACGGCAGCAGCACGACGACCACGCTGCAGCAGACCACCACCAGCACCACCAGCAGCAGCAGCTGCGGCAGCGGAATCTGCACTAAGTAGCGATAGATCGTGTGTTTGGGGCAGTCCCTTGTATTTCTCCAGCACTTCGTTCAATGGCAAATTGCTCTCCTCGTGCAGCTCGGCGAGATCTTCGTCATCGTCCTCCTCCTCAAAGCCCTCGGCATCCTCATCGACAATATTGTGCTCCCCGGCCAAAATTTTCAATGTGTTGACAACTGTCGGCTCGAGCAGAGTCTTATCAAAGCCCAAAAATGCATCCTTAAGCGCCTTTTCTATTTCACCACTTTTGTATGCGTCCAGGCTCATGAGGAACTCGGGCAGTTTGTCGGCACAGTATTGGGCCACCTCGGCACCGCCGTGGCCATCGTAGACGGCAAAGAACGATGTGTTCGTATCAAAATTCAATATAGAATTGTGTGCATCCTTAAAGACACAACCAAATTAACACACACAAAAAAAAACACAATGAAACAGGGAAAGGGAAAGGGAAAAATTACCTCTTGACTGTTGCGCCAGCCTTGCATGGAACTGGCTCCCACGACGAGCAGCTCGCTGCGCTCGTCTGTGGAGGCCTTCTCCGTCTTTGGATGCGATAGGTAGGCACCCATTGCTATAGTCTCCTCCTATAGAATCCTCGTTGCGGAAAAATCGATGTTTTTTTTTTAGCCAACGCACGCGCGTAAAAACACTTTTTTTTTCGCGCCACCCGGCAAAAATGTGAAGCCGCAGTCAGAATTTTTCTTTTTGTTTGTTCTGTTGGAATTACACACACAAAAATGTCGCTATTTAGTCAACATCCGTTGTTATATTCTTGTTATTTAATATTCTATCGAGGATTGGCTGAAATGCATTTTATTCGTTCTCTTTTCGTTGGCGTCTCTTTACATATTCATTTTTTTCTTCTTTTTTTGTCGTGTGTATCTCTTATGCCGCTTTACAACAACACTCGATTTGGCCAATGTCTCGATTAAGTTAATTTTTTTAAATTGCATTAGCTATGTTTTATTTTACTACCTGACGTTTACTATACTGCTGCAATTGACTGGTTGTTCAAATGCTTTTGCAGAATTTCAATTATCAGTAAAAAAAAAATTATTTTTGCACTGCACACACCGACAGTGTGATGAAAAGATGCCGTGGGTTATTTAGGTACAAAATTCTCAGAGAGTCTGGCAGCACCAAAATGTGGTTTGATGTGTTTCCACTGGCCGCTCAGCAGGAACTCGCATTAAAACCAATTTCAAGAAATTCAGAAATCCATCTTTGCCAAAACTCTAACGGGATTTGTCGAGCATTATTGTTGAATTATATTAAAATTCGAGATTTATGATCAAACTAGCATGCTCATATTTTTCAAAACTTTTATTTGAGATACTTACAAATTTTGTGCCAACGTGGCAACGCTACTTTGACGAGTTGCACGTGTGCCACTGATGAGTTGGCATTTCTGGTAAATTAAACGACTGTTAAAGTTTAAAATGTGGTGCAACCAAATCCCAAGAAAGACGTAGAAATCATGGAATATAAAAGAATATTTGTTTATTGGATGAAAGTCTATTTATTATGTTGATTTAATAAGTTATGAAAATTATTTATTTAAAATTATTACATTTTATTAGTTTTTGGTGCATAAATAATTGCATTTATTGTAAATAATACTGATAATTAAAAGGCAACTCAATTTATTGAATTTTCACGAAATACTCAAATCAGTATAAGTTCTAAGGACACACATTTCAGCCCATTACAATGTCAACTTTACAAAGGCAGTTGATTTTGCCTTTGTTTGGTGCTGGCAAATAGAAAGGAAATATGAAGAGCTGAAAAGAGCGTCGTCTTTTATAACTTTTTAATTGTTTCAATAACTTTGTTTGCTTGTGTTGAGCTTGCCAGTGGGTGTCCGCTGAAAGTACTCCTTTGTCCTAGTCATTTAAAAACCAATCTTTGCTTAACGCTAAATTGTTTTCACCATATGCGTAATTAGTCATGGCAATAGATTTCGATATGGAATTAACATTAGTGAGTTAGCCTTATGTGTTCTGGGTGGTGGGCATTACAATGGATTTTTGTTGTTATTATCTAATTGGTACTTGATACTGTCAGGCAATTGATGAAATACATACACTCAGAAAAATATTGAGGGTTTTTGGTAATCCCGGAAATCCTAAATGTACGTGTCTATTTCGCGATATGCTAAGATCAATTTGTCTCTTTCTTACAATGAGAACATTTTTAGATATCTCATAAGCTAGAAACTTGATTACTTCCAGTTGACTACTTCTATTTGAGGTACTTTAATTTTTAACTTCATCTCAGACTCATCTTAACGTAAAACTAAATCAGCTTGAATTAAAGCGTATAAGCTAAAAAATGAGGAGTATTTTGTACTTCATTCAATTTGTATTTAAATTAAGAATAGTGGATACGTCCTTTATATATTGAAGTGGATTTCCCTCAAGTGTATACACTTTTCCACAATTTTTGGGTAATTTTTTGAAAGCAAACTGGTTCAACATTCGATTAGATAAGAGAACACTTTAATGGATTTGATTAAGTTTAATTTGCCTTCGCTTTTCGGAATTCGAAATTCTATGAAATGAGTCGAGATCGCCCAGTCAGCATCAAGTCAGTTACATGGACACTCAACTACAAAGAGAATACAGATGTGTGTCTATGGAATGGTTATATGTCCGGCCGATCTGTAGCTTAACAGCTTCCAATTTATGCATTAAACATGGGCTTCGAGAGATTTGCAACATGTTGCTTATGCTTTATACATAAATGCCACAGGCCGCAGGCAACAGCAACAAGCACAACAAAACATAAGAAAATATGCCACCTGCCCAGTATTATCAGCTGGTCGGGGAGGGTTGCTGTGGGGTGGGGCACACACAGTGCGTGCATGTGTTATCTCACACACACACACACACACACATATGCACACCCACACTGTATATACGGCAATGACCAATACCAATACAGTGTGGCATCCAGCCTGTTGTTGATTCGCTTGTCGCGACGTCACCCGTTCACCGTTCTCAGTGTGTTAGGGTATAAAAGCCAAGGCGGCCAAAGGACCTGCGCTCATTCACTTCGGTTAAGTTGTGTGCAAAACGTTCGTGCCAATATCTAAAATCGGCAACAATCAGCGACTACTACCTGTGGCAGCAACAGCAGCCAATAGCCAAGTGCGGTCCATTTTTAATTCGAAAATTGTCAAGTTTTTGTCCAAAGTGAGTTTTATATTCAAATTCGAGACAATATAAGTTTTGAAAAAAAAATTGAGCTTATGAACATACTATAAGCTCTTTTTAAATTAAATTAAATTTTGCATCACGAACGTTTATATGAGTTTTCAAAGAGAGTTTAAAGAAAGAGTGAATTAGAAGAAGAATTTGTACTTCTATTTGTATACTTTGACATTTAAAATTCAGGATGAATAATACTTATTTATACATATTGAAAATCGAGCTGAAATTTGAAAAACAAATCAATACCAGTTATAATTAAATTTAAACCTTTATTTTGTGTATTTGTTTTGACAGAAACCTTTTGAAAAAAAAACTGAGTTTTATGTTCAAAAATACTTCGAGACAACGACAATAAATTCGTTGCAGTTTAAATTTTACATAAGAAAAGTTGATTTAAATTTTCAAGGATAGCTTAAAACAAGAGTGAGTTAGTTTTAATATATTGAATATTTTACTTCAAGAATTTGTACTAATATTTATGTACTTTTGACATTTAATATTGAGAATGATAAATACTTATTTTTAAATATTCAAAATCGAATTGAAATCGAGCAAATCGATGGTATTTCGAACCCACCTGTAGTTGAAATTAAAGCTTTATACTTTATACTTATAATTAAATAGCCAATTGAGAAATATTTCAACAATTTCTTTTTAAATTTCGCATTAGGAAATCCGACCGGGTTCCAAATTATTTGAGGTAAAAAACATATTTCAATTACTAAAAATGGTCATTAACCGAAAAAAAGCATTACAACAGTTTTACCTTGAGTTCTTTTTGAAATTAAGTACAAATCAATTTGAAGATTTTTCTAACCTAAATTTAGCTGCAATTTCTCTAAGAATACATATAGTAATATAGTAACAATAATATATCCAAAAAAAAATTGGGTGTACAAATCTTGTCAAAATGGTTCTGCAACTGAAAGCCCAAGGAATTTTATTAATGTATTATATATTATATCTATTAATTATCATTAGTTGTAATACCCACAAGGTATTCTGTATACTTGCAAAATTTTTGTATAATTCACCTCGCCAACAGATACATTTTCTTGAACTCATTAAATTAAATTATTATTATTAATTATTATTAGTTGACCTCAGTTAAGGTAATGAAGTTGCTTATGAAATAAAAGGCTGTCAGCGAGTACTTAACAAAACTTTTTTCTGAAACTTCATTGGCTCATAATAAAGGCAACATTGTCCGGTCCACTTGAGGCCTAAAGGCCTAATGAATAAATATTAACTCATACACATTAATGCCCATTGAGCAAGATGGATGCCTTTCGCGAATAACAAATATGCATTTTTGTTTTTACAAAATGGATGATAAGCATAAAACTTTTTTCCAAAGTCCAAGCAACTTCTTTCAATCAATATTTATGAATTGCCAGTCAAACAGTTTGAGGAGGTGGTGGAGTTGCTTAGAGTTTGCGGTTTGTTCTCTGCCAAGTTTTGCGCAATAGTTGCAGTTTTCCTCACTGCCTCAGGTATCGAGTCGCAATACTAGTTTTTTATTTTCTAATATGAAACAAAACCAGCAGAAAGAAATTCAGTAGTGGTCCATGGCAAGGTGTCAGATTATACGTGCAATTCCCACTCCCTTTGGGAATGACAAAAATATCAGTTGTCCTTCTTTTCTTCAACCCTTAGGTGGTTTTAATTCGTCTGAGCTTCCCTTTTAGTCAGCCTGCAAAGCGAATTGGTATCCAAGACTTAAAGCTATAAATATATAAAAAGGGAAAATTTATTTTTCCTTTTAGCAATGACTTTCCAGTAAATCAAAATTATAGATAAATAAACAAGTAACAAAATCAACCACTTTACAAAATCAAATACTGAAATTGGATGTAATATTTTTTATACGTTTTTGATTGGTATTTTTGTCTGAAATTTTTACAAATAAATCACTAGTTAGTTTCAGTCGGTTGGGTTTTTTTTCCAGCAGGCATAACACCAATATTCATGAATTGTTTCCTGATTTAACAGTAAAACAACGCTGGGTGACTATCACAATAGCGATAGTGTGAAACCAAATTGGATGCATTTTTCCCATTAGTTCCTGCAAGGAAAACATCAGTTTTTAAATGCAGCGCTTGACGCCTCCCAAAGGCAGACGGGCAAAGTAAGAAAGACAATATAAAATCCCATCAAGCTAAACACACACACATCAAATGCCTCTCCTATTTACATAACCACATATTCATATTTATAGTATATAAATACACACACACACACATTGTATGGGGTAGGGCTTTATTTGTTTTGTATTCCAATTTCCTATCGCTGTCTATTGAGTTTTTACCAGTCTTGGCAATTTTTGAGACTTGAAGGTTTTACCTTTATTCTGTCCAAGGACGCGGTGATATTGCTTTTAAAATGGTCAACAAAAATGGGGAATGTGACATATTTTTATTATTAGTTATAATACATGGAAGAATAATTTCACTTTCGGTTACACAAATAATACCTTTTCCTATTTTTACAATTCCCTCAATAAAAAATTATATACAAACGTATCTAGATACTTTTCACAAACATGCCTGGCTAAATTCATTTAATGATGCCGCGCACAGAAATTGGAAATGCACATAGAAATGGGGCGGGAGGCGTTTTAAGTTCCCCGCTTGAGTGAAAACCGTCAAAACTGTGGTATAAAATTTGTAAAACGTCAACATCAGTACAAAACTGGCGTTGAGGTCACGTTGAAATCTTAATTGAACTTCAAATAATTTATTTCAAGAGGGAGTTGAGGGGCGGCTGTCTACATTGCAATTATCTGTAATAGAGTTCAAACTCTTCGTGTTGGGTGGGCATGAGATAAATCTAAAATTCTATCAAAATAATGTTCATCTTTTTTGTAGCCTTCTGTTTTTTTTTTTTAGCAGAACACGCCAAAATCAGCCTTCATGGCTTAATTAAGTCTTCTGGTTTAATAAGTATATCTACTTAGACCAACATCACTAAGTTGGGGCCAATAACAAAAGGGGCACGCTGTGTGGCTTTGGCCATCTGCTTTTTCTTGCTGACTTGAAAATTCAAATCAAATTTTGTACGTGTCCAGTTTAAGGGCGTCATTCACCTGATATTGTTGTTCAGCCCGCCTTTTGTTAAACGATTGTGGGTTTTGGCAATCAAATCAAAAAGTTGCCCTTTATTTTGTGGGGGTAATTTTGGCTGGTGGGCGTGTGCGTAATAAGGGTATTTACGATACATGCGAACTCACCGAAAACCATAAATGATGATTTAAAAAACCGTTTGCAAAATACCTTGATCAAAATGCCAGCCCACCAAAATACAAAAAAATAAAGAAGGCAGCAAATTTATGATTGCATGCAATTAAATGTGGCCCAGTTACATGTACGTGATAACCATAACGATACTAACCCCAGATATATATATATATATATGTATATATATATATGTAACCTATCTATCTACCATGCCTAACGAATTGATAAAATAAATAACAAAAATAGAAAAATTTGGTAGTCGCAAAAAACCAAAAACCAGTAATCATCAATTGCTTTTGGAAATTCCAAAAAAAATACCATCATAGATGGCTTTCTCTATTATGTCTATCACTTATCATTAGCTGCTCGTTATCAGTAGCGGAACGATAGCAGCTAATACGTATTTTTAACCAACAGTTAACGTCACTTTTTGAGTTTCATCATTTTTGGGGGTCCAAGTCAAAGTTCGAGTTAGATTTGTTTTTAGAAAACGACCCTTGGAATCTTTACTAATTCTTTTATTTTTTTTTTTTTGGTCAACGCACGCGCGTCAATTACCAAATTACCAAATAGCCAAATATTCCCTAATTGCAATTTAGGGCGAGTTAATGCGGCGTTTGTCACCTGGCGGCGTCTATTAAAATTTATTTGTTTGTCTTTGTTCTGACTCAATGTAATACAGCATAATATATCTGCGTGTGTAGTTAGACGCACACACAACTTCATTGGCTTGGCGGTCTTTATGGGAGCTGGAGTTGGGTGGGTGGTTGAAGGACAGCAGACCAGATTTCTATCTGTCCGCCGCCTCCCCGTTTTGGGTCCGCGAAACAGCAAGCTTGACAGCAACATCATTTCACTGACAAAGTCGCGAAATAGTGGAAGGAGTAGATGAGCCAAGTGACTTTTAGCAGCAAGGTATTTCTAAGTATTTCTTATCATGGCTTTACTAATTTATTTATATAGACAGTCCACAATTCATAAGAAACATCTAAAGAAAACTAAAATAGTTTTTTTAAAATAAGGCATTGTATGACTTACGGATGACGCAAACAGGATTGTGAAAATCGTAATCAGTTCTGTATAAGGGCAGTGGCAGTAGAAAAGTTATGTCTTATTATTTGTATGCACTTTTCTTAATACTAGAATTCCGATTAAAACAAATACAAACATAATTAATGGAAAGAAAAGATAAATTATCTAATACATAAGTCTGTTGGAGCTGCGGGCGACGATTAGTAAAAAGATAAACCACAAAAAGATAAAGACGATTTAAGTACAGGCAAAAGCATAGTCGAATATTAATTATCAATAATTATCAAATATCAATAATATTATAATTCGTAAAAGCAAAAAAACAAACACGAGACAAATTGAATTTCAGAAATATCAAATTAATAAGTTTGACTGCACTTTAAACACTGAACACTTAATTTGAGAGTTTAATGAAGAACTTCAATAACTTTTAACTTAACTGAAATGAACTTTCACACGTAAGATCGTTGCTTAGAATCAGTTGTATAATTTATTGCAAATGTTGGCAATAGTTCTTTATGGTATTCAAGCTAACTCTTCAACAAAATAAAAAAAAAATGGGTCAGTTATTAATATGTGTCACGCAAAATGTACTTCCATCTCCCATGAGAAAGCAGCAGGAGGAGCGGACGCAAAAATCCATTTTAAGTAGAGTACACAGCGCTACCTTGCATCTAATTACTGTCTAATTACCTGTTTAGCGGTTGCAGCATTTGCGATGCACAAAATGAGTGCAAATTGAAGGGATGTAAATAACTGAAATGTACAACAAAAGCAACAGCAACAGCAGCAGCAGCCTGCCAGCAATGTCCTTTTTATCCTTTGTAACCGCATACATCTAACACTGGACTCTGGTTGTGCACTTGGCTACAAATTAGAGACGAACCGGGCAACGTAAAAAACAACACCTAGCAGGGTGGGGCCCGACAGAACTTGTCCCAAAAGTGCGCAAAATTTTCAGAAGCAACAAGCCTTTAGTTTGAGGTCAGGACGAGGCGTGGCAACGCCCCTCAGAGACAAAAACCGCACGCGTTATTCGCACGAAAAAAAGTAAACATATTTACACATATATACATATATTCCACCATAATTTAAAGAGTTTGACCAACAACAATGTGCTGGCTTTTTTATCTATTTAGCCAACAATTGCCTGTAATTAATTGGCCTGAATTTAGCCCAGGGAAAGAATAATGTTAAGCAGACGTGCGAAAGGCATTTATTAAAAGGACATCCGGCTGTCAACTAAGCAATTGTTTGGTTAAAAGTTTAACCAAACGACATAGGTATGCGTCATGTAAACAAATGTAACAAACTTAACAACTTACTCTCTGACGGATAAGTAGGCATGAAATGTTTAATCGTTACCACAAGAAATTAATTAGAGGAAATATAGGCGCAAATCATATGATTTTTTGAATTTGAAAAAATTTCCCTCACCACCTTTTATTTAAAAAAGCAGCCACACATTTATATAATTAAGTTGTTAATGAGTCTGCCAAATTACTAAGAAACACCAGTTGTGTTTGGGTACAATTAGTTTGTCAGAAAATACTAAAATCTATATTAATAAGAGAAGTTGTTATATTTGTAATAAATATTTTAAGGACAATAGATTCCATTGAAAAAGACAGGACTTTTAACTAGTTTTACAGAAATTGTGAGCTTTTTTGCTTTCAAATGGGTGACTACCTCAGACATGTAGAGTAAAATAGAAGGTGTCAAACCGGAAGTGGAGTTTAAGCCAAAATTCCGAAACTGATATTGTGTGTCCCGAAAACACCATATCGGAATCAAAACAATGTAGCGGACCGACCCAACTATATATGTATGTATTATGTTTTTCTCGATTTTGTTAATTTTTGTTCTCATATGCCAGAAGGTTCTTTACCAGTTATACAAGCTATCTTTTTGAAATGTAGATTTTTAACATTTGCGATGCCCTTTGTGAATTATAAATGGCGTTATTTTAGGGAATAATAGGAGCTAGAGTCTTCAGATTACCGATATCGAACTGCAGCTCGCCCAAATTAGAAAAGACAAAATTTTCAATGCGCTTATTAAATTTATTATTAGATATTTAATTGTGTACAAAGGGTGTCAATTTTAATGCACCCAAGCAGACGGGCTGGTCCCTTTGCCAACATTGTTCCCGCTCAACCAGGGACCAAGGGCAAGACCCTCCAGACTTGGAACATGATTGGTGCCGGCTGTAATCGGCGATAGAGCATCATCCTTGATAATTGTCAGATGATGAGCCGCTCCAGCGTTGCCATTGCGCGTAAACTGACCAAACTTGGCTGCCTCATGCTCTGTCCTCTGAATCTCGGCGGCAGCTGCATGCGCCGATCTCTGCAGTGCCGAGGCTGCCTCAGCTTCACGAGCAGCAGCAATCCTCTGCTGATATGCAACTGCCGCCTTGGAGGCAGCCAGTCTCTGTTGGGCCAGGACGACAGCGGATGCAGCTGAAGCTGCTTCCGAGCGTTGAATGGCCGCAGCTGCCTCCGATTTGTGGGTGAGGATCGCAGCATGTGTTTCCTTCTCCATGGCGATGCGTTGCTGATTCAGCACATTCTCCTTGGCTGCCTGCATTTGCTGCTGGGCAATCAGGACATTTGCCGATGCCTGCTTGGCAGCTGAGATGGCATTGGCCACTTCGTTTGGCGATGGCGAGGACTTGAGAGGATTCTGGCCGCCACTCCATGCTCCACTGCTGCCTCCTCCAAGACTTGCCCAGCCACCAACTGAATTCCAAGGACCGCCAAGATTACCAACACCGCTCGTCGTGGCCCAGGGAATGGATGAGACATCCAGACTGCGCTTAGGCAATGTCTTCTCACTGTTTGAGGCAGTGCATCCATTCACAGTAATGACTACCAACACCAGCAGTAGGTGCAACATTTTTTGGTAGCTGCAACTTTGTCTGTTTGCTCGGTTTGTGATGTGCATTTTACTCTAACTGATCTCTTACTGAACTCTTCTGCCAAAGGTGCTTTAGTATTTATAGCCTAGCTGAATCTCGAATACTGAATGGTGTAAGAGCATTATAATCCATAATCACTCACGTACGCCATCATGGCCATCGATAATTTATTGGCCCCCTTTCTCTGTTCCAAGTGCCTTAAAGGGAAATGAAAGGCTCTTACTGCCGTTTGGCCAGATAATTACTACCGAAACTAGAGCGATGAAGCGTCACGTCTTTTTATCAATTGGCCATCGTAACTAAACTTTTTATTTTCCAATTGTGCACTTTGAGCCTTATGTATTACGCAAGATAGCATCATAGTTATCTTAGTTATCTAATAAATGGCATATTGGGACTGGTAGTCTGGACTGGTCAAAACTGGCACGATTTGCAAAAGCAATGCATTTCTGATCATAGATTAATATAGCATTTAAGTTTGTAAATACGACTCATAACTACCCAAAAAGAAATCACTTCTTACTCCATTGTCATTATGAAAATTGGATCAAAAGTATACCTAAGTTTAGAAACAGGATTTTAGGTCGATCATTATTCATTTGGGAACTTTTAACATAAACAAAAATAAATCGATTTTCTTATCAACTAAAAATAAATATAAAATAAAACCAATAATAAGTTACAAATAAAATTTGGAAACACGAATCCATTTAATATATGCTTTGGGTTAGCATTGACACATCGATTTCGCAGTAAGGAAACATATATTTATACATTATGCATAACTTTACATCGATAAATGATACATTAACACACACACACACACACACACACACACACACACACACACACACACACACACGCACACACTAAAACAGTGGCTACCTTTGTGTGTCAACATTATTAATGCAATAAAAAAATGAAATGTAATTATAGCGCGAGAGCCACGCAATTTATGAGTCCAAAAGGTATTACTTCTGGGTAAGTGGAATGTGAAAAGTGGGAAAGTGGAAAGTGGGTGTTCGGACATCCGATACAAATTGTGCAGCTCTGTTGCCGAACATTGCGCGACATGCAGCCAACGATTGTAATTACCGTTAATGCATAACGTCTCCTCCCGCCTCCCAGGCTGGAGAAACTCAAATTTTGTACTTTCACTTGTATTAATGAATACAAATTGAATAAGACAACCTGATGCTGGCATTCTGGGATGGATACTGAAGGGTGTCGCACCTATTGGTGGGCATTGCATTACCTTCATTAAGCTGCGACACAACAACAAATTAATTTATGAAAAATACAACACATGGATGTATTACACAAAATACATACACATTTTGACAATTGGAAGAAATTTGTATTTCTCAGTCTTGGCTTTTGTCTGACTTTGGCCCAATACAGGCAACAAATGTTGGACTATTTTGCATTTAAATACCACCAGAAACCATATATTTCTTTCCCTTTTTAAGTATTAAATTTTATTTTTAATTTAATTTATTTTTGACCTATTGTATTTTCCTGTGTTGGCTGATATTAGTCGACATTAAATAATTAAATATATAAGACATATATATATAATGTATATATAGAAATAAAGCTCTGATTTCAATGCGAAAGAAGAATTAGATCTCCGTCTGCGAGGATGCTAAAAAAAGGATAAAGATAAACCCACGCGAGGGAACTTTACACGTATTTTGTATTGTTGGTTATATGAAAATAAAATGCACAAGTTGACTCTGACTTTCATGAATAGAGCAAAGAAACGCTTGCCTTATTGAAAGCCACAGGTTGCAGTTAGTTTTGAGTTTAAGGACAATACTGTTTTCTGCGATAAATTAAAAGCATATCGCATTACGGATGCTCCCTCCCCTCAGGGCTGCTCAACCTCCTTGCCATGACTTACAAGCGTTTTGTTTTATTTTATTGCAGAGCACAACTCTGCTGGCCAGCATGTTGCAGTCGAGGGCAGTTCAGAGACAATCACGCAAATCGTATATAGGCCTTTTATTGCTTGCCTTTTCCGCATATTTGGCCCAAAGCGTTTTGCCAGCTACCGCGGCAGAAATATCTTATCCGGAAAGTGAGCTGCACAAGGACAACGGTGAGTTTGAATTTTGAATGCTGCTTGTTTTTTTTTTGTAATTTACAATTCATTGCAAAAATGTCTTTTTATTACGCTCTTCTAATTTTTTTCCTTTTGCAGAGTTTCCCAATTTGGTGAAGCGTCCCGCATTCTTTGTGGGCAGTCGATATGGCCGCTCGAGCGGCAAAGTGGCCAGCGGAAGCGGAGGTGCCCCCGTGGGCGGTGTGGGCACCTCGAAGACGCGACGCCTAATCATAGTGCCACGGAACGATCGTTTCTTCCTCGGCTCGCGATATGGCAAACGTAGCGAGGAATTCCTATCGCCCTACGAGCAGGACAGTCTCGGCTTGGCCCTGAGCAAAAGCTCCTCCCTGCGAGAGGAGGAGAACGAGGGCGGAAATGAGGGAAAGGCCAGCAGTAGGGGAAGAACAACGCCAGTGATGACCATGTCCTGTACTTATGCCGGCTTCAGTAACTTCTTCCGTTGCACCAATGTGAACACGTAAGATTGACCTTAACTATGTCACTCATACTCATAATTTATAAATTTTGCTTTCTGCACACACAGAGACGAAGGACTCCCACTGGATTCCAATAGCATAGCCTCGGAGGATGCCAACATCAACAACAACAGCAACTAAAAAGATGCCGTAGCACTGATTGATTGATTGATTGATTGACCAACCTGTTGTAGCAAATGGATCCCCTCTGGCAATTAATATCCTTGTTCATTCATCGGCTTTTTGCTAGTTACTGTTATGTTTTTTTTGAATGCAACTGGTATTAAAATTTTTAACGGGGCTGGAAAAGTTTTAATACCCACACAACACACATAATAAGTTTGTAAATATATATCTGGCAGCATACCTATAGTTATACAATTACTTACTTATTATACATACACGTAGCACACACGTAAACAAATTGTATTAAAATGCTTCAAAATACAGTGCGTACCATAAACCAATTGTGTTTGCAGAGAACTACTTGGCCGCAATAAAGCAATTAGCTTTTCTGCTAAGGTATTTTCGCTGGCATATATAATTCTCTCCTGCGGGCCGACAATAACAATTGCTTGCAGATAGATGTATGTGTGTATGGAAGAAATTTAATTACAATGGCGAGGCCCGCACTGATAAACAAGTAATGAGCAAAAAGAGCACTTAATAGGTAAAATGCTTTTCTTAAGCAGCAAATTGTAAAATGGAAAGAAAAAAGAGCTTCTCATTCTCGACGCAACACAAAGTTTTTCCCTTAGCTGGCATTGATTTTAATTGATGCCAACGGATAGCGGTAGATGCCAAGGTGCCTTCGTATAAGTATCTAAACAGCATTTTAAGCCACTGGCGAAGTGCTTGCTAATTGTGTTAACGGCATACAGGAACGTTCTCTCGTTCGAGCCAGCCTGGCCGGCACCCGCATCACAACTTTTTGGCAATCAGGACTCGACAGCGTGGCGATAGCTTTTCATCAAACAGTTTCTCGTAGCGCACTTCCACAGAGAGCTGCTGCACTGCAGCCAATTCCTGAAGGTAGCACAATCGGTCATAAAGCACCACATTCTCGCAGAGTTGCTGGACGGGGAAGAGACAGAGAGTCTGGAGTGAATGCCAAAGGTAAACATATGCAATCCAACTTTCCTATATTTAATTAATTACTTTTTTTAATGTCAACCAATATTAGTCGGCACAGAAAAATAAATACAAAATAAAATGTAATATTTTAATTTAAATTAAAAAAGAAAAATAAGAAATATTTATAAAATGTCGTGGAGTAACATGATAAGGTCTATGGTAATCATTACTGAATAGTCGAAAACTTCATGCATGAATAATTATTAGTACAACATTTAAGAGGAGATAATACATTCGAATTATAACGATTAGCAGCAAAAAGTATGGAATTATTTTGAACAGATTCCAATCCGCTTAGGTAAAACGGATATTATGGTGACCACACACAAGATCCGTATTCCAGAATTGGACCTACAAGAGAGGTGTGAGGAGAATCTTGGCCGTATAAGGGTATTTTAATTCCTTTGACCAACTTGAATATCTTTCTTCACATTGACTTCAAAATGACTATCAAATTTTAATTTATGGCCAAGAAGTTAAACTAAATCATTTGCTTCATTCAATCTAAGTGGCAAAGAAGGCATTTATTTTTTAGACTTATACAACCAAAGCCTAGACTTTTAAGACATTAAAAAATATAATTAAATGATTGATAAGCCATATCTTTTATCTTGCAACTCCTTGTTCAATCATATTGATACCAGATAGCATTTATAATTCCAATGAGCAAATGCTGATAAAATTGTTGGTCGTTGGTCTGTTGTTACTTTTAGCTAATTAATTTTTACATCTCTCTGCTTGCAATTTAAGGATGCGTAAGCCGAAATAAATTTGATTTATAAGCGTTATATTATAGTGAAAATCGTCAACAGCTCTTTCATCAATTCTGATTCTTGTATGAATTCAAGCGTTTTTGCCTGCAGAGCTTAAAATACGTTTTCCCAGGATACTGCATAATCTCTGCCTAAGGCGACACAATCCACAATGATAAACTTTGAGTATTCCTCCCCATTGCCACAAAATTGCCAGATTCCGCACTTGATTTTACACAGTGACGTCTTACTTGCTTAAATCGTTTCTGATTATAGATACATTTTGCTTGTCTGAGATGCCTGGTGCCTCTGCCCGGCTTGTTGCTGTATTGTGGATTTTCGTGTGCAACAATACAGTTCTCGTCTTATTAGGTGCCTCTCTGTCCCCATGCTTGCCGATTTGTCCGCCGATTCGTTTTCCATCTCAAGACACGCCGATTGTGTGTTCCGTGTGGTCTTGCTTGTTCTGTGTAATTCCTGTGTGAAATTACTGCTGTTTGACTGTCGGAAACCATGAATTGTACGCCTTAAGTAGTAGCCCACCACGTACGCATACCTCAGCTTTAAATTACCTGATGTATTTACTTAAAAGTTAGAGATAGGATATCCGAGGACCCACATTTCCAAGGCCTGGTTGATGAGTAATCAAATGACATTTAGCCTTTCTTGCAGCACAGATGAACTTTGAAGCAAGTATTTACTTAAGCAATTATTCAGCTATCATTTCGACCGTAGGTTGTAGCAGTACATAATAGGATCTTAATAGGACTATATGACCTACCTGTATGGTAGCCTGCAAACAGCACAAGGCCTCAGCTAGACAAGCACCCTTTCCATCCGAATACCTCCCGGTTAGTTCGGCAAATCGTTGCTCATGAACAGCTCGCCAGTTCAAAGAATCTCCTGTTTGCTGGGAGTGCAGCTGAAATCTCTGCTGCACATATTCATATAGAATGTTGTTCTGAGTATAGCAGTTTTCAGCCAGGTCGTAGCGCTTCACTTTTACCAGCTCATTCTCATCACAAAGAGCTGAGGCCAAGGCACGCATCCACATCTGAGTTCCATGCTGTGTGTGCTTGAGAGCATCGCAACGCCAACGCGAATTTGTTTGCTGGCAGGCCAAACGCATGAAGGGTCGATTAAAGCTGACTGCCTCATCGGCTGACATAGCCGACCTCAGTGCGCGGCTGAGGGGAAAGTTTTGAAATGTGCCCCGTTCCGTCAAGGCGAGCTTGTGATAACAGCATGGCATGATGTGTAGACACCGCACTTGTGGTATTGATAAGAATAATAGCATTGCGTTGATGCTTAAATCCGCACACGCATGCAAGCCAATTAGCGTTGTGCTTAATTCTTCTGTTGTTGTTGCTGTCTCTGTTGTTAGTCCTTTGCTTCGGGCCAACTCAGTGGCGAATTGCTCGATTTGACTACGGCAGTTTTCAGCTGCTGTTACAAACAGCTGCTGGTAGCTAATCGACAAATGCGTCTCCGGCGGAAGCAATTGCTGACTGCGTATGCGAGCAGATCGAACTCTCTTCTCATCTGCCTCCAGGCCAAGTATCAAATAGTTGTCATTCAACTTAAACAGCGCCTCGCTGAGGTAGCCCAATCCGGAGCCCAGGTCGATGATAAGCTGTGTCCTGTCTGCGCAGTGGTCGTAAATGTTGGCAGCCAATTCTTGAATTTCATGCTGTTTTTTGGGTGCCATTCTGCGAGAATGATTCGATTGATCATTCGTTGATGCCTTGCAGGCAGTTGTCGGAGCTGTTTGAATGCTGGGTGTTAAATGGGCGACTTGTTGGCGAAAGCGTAGCACCTCATTGGGGCAACCATCTAAGTGTTCGTGAACAAACGGGAATGTGTTGAGCTCTTCGTTTGTTAGTTCCACAAAATAGTCCTTAAATTGAGGAGGCATAGCATCTAGAGACTTAATGCAGGCTGTATTTGCCTCGCAATATATCCAGGCGTAGCTACGTAAAAAATCCACAGCAGCCTTAAAGTACGCTTCGTCAGAGGTGAAGGTGCTCGGCAGAGACATCGCTGAAAGAGTGGAAGGGGTAAGCGAATATGACAAAGTATTTTTAGCTAAGCTTATTTTACCTTTTAAATATAAGCGGTTAGTTATTAGTTTGAAAATTCTCCGTTTCCTACAGCCGAACGGGGAGATGGAAATCGTTTTTCTTTTCTTAAAGACTAAATATGTCGGAGAATAATTGAAATAATTCCACGATAAGTTCGACTCTTTTTTTTTGGATTGTTTTAATGTTGTATCAGTTTAAAGATTACACACTTTTTGAATAATTTTAAATCCTATAATGATTACATTCGCTATGTGAAATATGGCAGATTTAATGGCCGTTAACAAGTAATCAAACATTTTCCGCCAGGTGGGAAACGTAAAGCATACAAATAGAGATAATGCGTGTATGTATGTGTATATATACAGTCAGATTTTTAATCGGATATGCTACTACATTTAGGTCATGACCTTCCATTTTAGTTTGGTCTTCTCTTCTAATTTATCATTTGACGGTCCCAAGATGCATTTGCCAAAATTTTTGGATCCTCCTTGAAGTACTTGTCGATAACCGAGCGCAGCTCATCGACAGTCACGGAAAGGACACGGGAACGATATTTGACAAACATCTCCTGCGAGACATTATAGAGGAAATTATCGATGCCAATGTTGCCTGGGGCAATTGGTGAGTCCAACTGCTGCAACACGCCCAACTTTGCCTCGAACAGTGTTTGCACATCAAATTTATTGCTCTCCGTCTGCAGCCACTCGTACGTCTTGTCAAAGGCATCCAGGGTCTTCGTTGAGTGTGGATCGCGATAACTGAAGAAGCCAAAGAGGCCATCCGAGCCGATTTTCGCACCAGCACCGTAGGCACCATTCTGCTCGCGGACCACGGGCAACAGATACTTGGACGAGATGAGTTTGGCCAGTACCCGCAATACGGGATGATCCTCGTGCAAATATGGCACAGCAAAGAAGGTTTTAGCGCAATAGTTAACCGGTATATTCATTACATAATGCTGACAACTGGGCTCCAGCAAACTTAATTTGCTGCTCTCCTTGGTCTTTTCCAGTACGGGCAGTTTTTCAAGGAAAGCAGCGTAGTGTTCCAGGGCTGTCTGTTGGAAGGCATCCGAGGTGTTAATCGCCACACTCAAATTGGTCTTGTTGAACACCTTCGAGCCAATATTTTTCAATTTATCGCGAATCTGCTCCGTTTTGTTCTGTTGCACATATTTCTTCATGAAGTCTATATGATCCATACCGGATAATTGGGATTTCAATTTGGCCGCATCGCTGACCAGGGCAGCGGAGCTTAGCATAGCATACAAGTGACCAGAACTTGCTATTCCAACGGATATGTTGGAGATGTAATTCTCAATCAGCATCTTCAGCCGATCTGTATCCTCCAGCTTAAAGTTGAGCAACAGTTCTTGGGTCAGTGCAAACATATCGGGCACATTCTTATCGAGGGCATGGGTCGTGATCATCAGCCCTATTTTATAAGACTTCGCATCCTCGACATTCTCAACTAAATTCAGCTTAAAGTCAATGCCGGCTGTCTTCGATAGGACGAGTTTGTCGAATTCACGGAAATTGTGATTGGTGGTGCCCATGTCGTTGATAACGTTACAGAAGAGCGGCACGAGCATGATCTCATCTGTGCTCAGGCCCGTGATATTGAAGAGGCACTTCAGATATGTGATCTCGTTGGTGGGCACCTTACACAACTGTGTGGACACATTTTGGATTGTTTGCATTTCTATTGTTGGCAGCTTGGGTGGCTCCTTGACATCGCTGAGCGATAGACAGGGCAACACGTCCAAATTCTCTATCGATTTCTGAGATGTCTCCAGCCTGATGCCATTCTCATAGATTTCCGTCTTCATATTTGCATCGAGCGCATTTACCTTTTGCTTCAGCATATCGGATTCGGCGCGCTTGAAGTTCAACTCATAGCATTCATCGGGGGACATTGTTAACGTAAGCTTGTGTGTGTTGTTTGTAAAGTATTTCTGCATTTTCTCCTGCAAATAATTGGAATTATCTTTCAGGTTGCGCCGCAGCTTGGCAATCATTTCGGAGACACGCAGACAGCTGACAACGTCCCCATCGTGATTCCACAACGAAGTTGAGTTAAATAACAGAGCATTGCCAAAGTGCGGACTCTGATGCTTGAGCGACAATTCCAAATTGTGCAATACACTCTCAATGTGTTGCGATTCGAAGCCATCTTCGATTGTCTTATGCACCGTGCTGTCAAACAGTTCGTTGAACTGTTTGAAATCCTCAACTTTGAGATCCTGCAGGCCCACAACGAAATATGTATCCTTGCAATCGGCGGCATAGCCCGTGCTTTGATTGTAGCCCCCAGAGAAGTTCGGCTCGATCATGCTCTTGTAGAAGGCCGAGTTGGGGCCCCGTATTAATATCTCCGAAAGTACGTTCAGCTCAAAGCTCTCCTGTATATCGGTTGCGTCGCACATCAGCAATCCTATAGCTATCTGATTCTGTCGATCGAAACTGGCGCCCATGCTATCCAGTCTGCTGGGAATGTGGACATTACGTGGCTGCGACCAACGTACTTGATTCGGTATGCGACTATAGGAATTATCTATGCGTTCCCCATTGCTCAGGTATTCCTTATCGATATATGCCAGGGATTTCATTAGATCAAAGGAGCCGTAGCAGAAGATTCTCGCATTGCTCGGATGATAGTATTTGCGATGGAAGTCAACCAAATTCGTGTGCGTTAATTTTGGTATCTCTAAGGGATTGCCGCCCGCTACGTAGCCGTATGTGTGATCCGGCAGCATGTTATTCAACAGATTCTGCACAAACACTTGCGAATTTTCCGAGAAGACGCCCTTCATTTCGTTGTAGACGACGCCCTTGATAATGAACTCCGAGTCCCGATTGCTCAAATCCTTGTGCTCGAGGCGCCAGCCCTCTTGCAAAAAGTCCAGATGCGCCAAGTTTGGCCTGTAAGAATTGAGTATTTTAATTAATATCATCCACATTACATAATTTCATTACGCACCTAAACACCGCATCCAAGTAGATCTTCTGTAGATTTCTGAAATCCACCTCGTTCATTGTTGAAAACGGATAGAGCGTGTAATCGGGTCCAGTCAAGGCATTCATAAATGTCGCCACAGATCGATTGAGCATTTTGAAGAATGGATCTCGAACTGGAAAATTCTTGGAGCCGCACAGGGCCAGATGCTCCAGGATGTGGGGCATGCCCGTCGAGTCGAAGGGCGTCGTGCGGAAATTAATGGAGAACACATTGTTCGCATCGTTGCGGTCGATATACCAGAACTCCGTCCCAGTGCCAACATGTCGTAGGGTGCAGGAAGTTAGCTCAAAATCGGGAATATATTCAATGCGTTCGCACTCGAATCCATTGTAGATTTTGCCCTCGCTATATTTGTATTTGCGCTCGGCCATTACATGTGGCATGGCTCCCTGCAGCACCTGTTCGGACTCCACTTTGGTACCCGGAAATAATTTGATATTTCGCCGGAACGAGGCGGCAGGGCGTGGCAGCGCCCTCAACCATTGCAAGCGAGTGAGCATTTTTGTTTTGTGCTAGGTGCGCGTAGTCTACAAATGATAAATGGTACACAAATACAGGAGAATTGCAGTTGATACCCAAGGCGGAGAATTCGCATTTTAATTGGCCAAACACACAAAAAACACAACTCGAATCAAAGTTACATCAGCCGGCATTGAATTGGCACATTTGAATAGGTGTATGTATTTATATATGTATGCATATGGTAATTTTACTAGTTTAGGCATACGACTGATTCGAATGACATATGCAGATCATATTTATAGGTGATCTATTCAAAATAATACTATAATACCCACCGATTCTTAAAATCAAGTCTTTCAAAATGCAGTCAGCTGCTAACTTAATATATATTTATCCGCAGCACATTTTGTTGATATTGTATCGATGCATCGATAGTGTATTTGCCGTGTCACTTATCGATATTGACTTGGCGATGGACGAAATGTGTAAAGCTCTCGAAACGATTTGTAGTGAACTTCTAAATTATGTTTCTGCTTAATTTACGTATTTTGTATATGGTAAGCGAGCGACGACTTATTTTATGTCGTTTGTTTTTCTCTCTACTGGTTTTATTAGCCAGGGCTGCAATTGCTATCGACTCTATCGATATATTTTACATTTGAAAGTTCAACATAATTGAATTGAGCTTTTTGCAGACTCCTTACAAACGTAACACAAAAAGTGTTATAATTTCTTCCATAACATACTCTCTTCTTTTGCTCCTAAAATGCATTTGCCAACGTGTTCTGGCTCGTGCGTAAAATACTTATCGATGGCCGCGCTAACCTCATCGATAGTCACGGCCAGCATGCGTTTCCGATAATTAACGTATTCCTCCTGCGAGACTCTTGTAATGAAATAGTCCAAGCCCGTCTCACCAGGCGCTCTTGGCCAATCCAGCAGCTGCAACACGCCCAGCTTTGCCTCGAACAGCATTTGTTCATCCAATTTGTTTTTGTTGCTCAACAACCACTCGCTCGCCTTATCAAATGTATCCAGTGTCTTAGTCGAGTGTTCATCCCTGACACTGTAGAAGTAGAAGATGCCATCGTAACCGATTCTGGCACCAGCTCCATAAGCTCCATTCAGCTCGCGAACCACTGGCATCAGATACTTGGCCGCGACGAGCTTTGAAATTACCCGCAATACAGGGTGATCCATATGCAAGTAGGGCACAGAGTAGAAAGCTTTCACACAGTAATTTATAGAGATATTCAGATCATAATGCTGAAAACTGGGTGCCAGCAAGCGCAATTCATTTCTGCTCCTCATCTTTTCGACAGTTGGCAAGTTTTGCAGGAATGTGCTATAGTGTTCCAGGGCTGTATTTGCAAAACTCTCCGAGGTATTAATTGCAACACGCATATTGCTCTTGCTGAAAATCTTCGCACCAATATTCTTCAGTCTGTCGCGAATTGCCTCTGTGCTGCGCAGTTGAGCAAACTCTCGCAGAAAGTCGATGTGATCCAAACCGGTTAACTGGGATTTCCATTGGGCTGCATTGCTGATCAGGGATGCGGCTTGCAGCATGGACAGCGTGTGTCCATTATCAATTATGCTAGCCGATAATTTGGATATATATGTATCCATAAGCATCTTTAGTCGATCGATATCTACTAACGTGAATCGCAACAGCAATTCCTCGCACAGCGCAAACATATCGGGCACATTCTGGTCGAGGGCAAATGTCTGTATCTGCAGGCCCATTTGATACTGCTCGTAATCCTTAACATTCTCCACTACTTTCACCTGAAATTCAATGCCGGCTGTCTTCAAATTGACCAGTTTATCGAATTCAGCAAAACTATGCTCGTCTGTGCCCATATTTTGAATGAGGTTGCATAATAGTGGGACAAGTTTGGCATCTTCCTGACTCAAACCCGCCATATTGAAGAGGCAATTAAAGTAGGTTATTCCGTTCGTATTCGCCTTACACAACTGAGTTGGAACACCGTGAATGTGCTCCTCTATGAGATCTGGTATCCTCAGTGGCTCCTGTACATCCTTCAGCGATAGACACGGTAAAATCTCCAAATTGACGGGCGCTTTTCGCGCCGCTTCCAATTTCAGTCCATTCTTATAGATTTGTTGCAGGTCTTCAGCGCTAAGACTATCGATTTTATCCTGAAGCACCGCTTTATGGGCCTTTTCAAAATGGTTGTCGAACTTTTTGTCGGGCGACATGGTGATCGTGAGCTTGTGCGGATTGTTTAATATATATTGTTTGATCTTATCCTGAAAATAGGTCTTATTTTCTCTCAAGTTGCGCTTCAGCTTGGCAATCTGCTCGTGAATGCGCAGATTGGCAGCGACATCGCCCCCGTGAGTCCAAACACTAATCATGTTGTGGAGGATCACTTTGCCAAAGTTCGGCACCTGATGTTTCACCGACAATTCCAGATTGTGGAGACAGCTGTCAATGTGCTGGGCTTCGAAGCCCTCCTCGATTGTCTTCTGCACAGTGTTATCGAATATTTCGATAAATTTGTCAAAGTCCTCGACTCTGAGGTCCTGCAGACCTACACGCAAATGGGTATCTCTGGTCGTGATTGCATAGTTGGTGTTCTTGTGGAAGCCACCTGAGGAGTCCATCTCGACCAGAGCTTTGTAGAAGGCCGCATTCGGACCGCGTGTCAATAGATTGGATAGAAACAACAGCTCAAAGCATTCCTGTATATCGGTTCTGTCGCACATCAGGAACGCAATCGCTATTCGATTTTGCAAATCTGGCGAGGCGCCCTCCTCTTCCAAGCGACAGGATACATGCATCCGACGGGGCTCTGTCCAACGGGGCTGGGGTGGGATAATGCTATAGGACGTGTCTTGGAAGTCCCTCTTCGACAGGTATTTCTTATCGATGAATGACAGGGTCTCCATGAGATCGAAAGATCCGTAGCTATAGATTCGTGCATTGCTCGGATGGTAGTATTTGCGATGGAATTCAATTAAATCCTCATGTGTCAAAGATGGTATGCAGATTGGATCGCCGACCGCCATATAATTGTATGCACTATTTGGCAATAGGTATCTGGAAACGTACTGTCGGCATATTCGGGGGTTTTCAAAAGAATCCCTTCATCTCGTTGTAGACGACACCTTTGAACATCAGCTCTGATTGTGGATTGTGCACATCTTTGTGCTCCAGCCGCCATCCCTCCTGTAGAAAGTCCAAATAAAGCATATTGGGCCTGAAGAGCGATTTTTGGTTAGCATTTAAAATACGTATTTTTGTTTTCTTTTTTTGTTAATAATATCTTACGCAAAAACACAATCGCAATAGAGGCGCATTAAATTCCTAAAATCGATCTCATTTCGAGAACCGAAATGGTAAAGGGTCCATTCGTAGATTGTCGAGGCATTCAGACAGGTGGCAACGGATCGGTTAAGCATCTTGAAAAATGGATCATGAATTGGAAATTTCTTGGAGCCGCACAGAGTAATATGCTCCAAAATGTGTGAGACACCCGTCGAGTCAGTCGGTGGCGTTCGGAAGCTAATTGAGAATGCATTATTGATGTCATTGCAATCTAAATGCCAATATTCTGTCCCAGTCACAACATGTCTCAGAAGACACGACATCAGATCATAGCCGGCGTTATGCTCGACGTGCTCGCACTGGAAGCCGTGATAAACCTGACCCTCTTTATACTTGTAATCATGATCTGCTATCACCTGTGGCATTTCTATGGAAGGCATCGATTTTGCCACCGGCTTCACATCGTTCAGGACAACATCAACGACGAAAGCCTTAAAATATCGACGGTTTAGTGGCCGCTGAACTGTCCTTAAGCATTTGAGATGACGAAACATTCTATTAATCGAACTGGAAATTTAGAATTTGTTAAAATTTTAACAAGTAATCTCAGAGTAAATTACAAGAAAAGTGAATTGTGGAACGAATTTGTGTACTGACACAAAATGCTCATATACACTTGGATCTGAACGCGTGTTACACGTATTATGTGAAATTAATTTTCTAGCTTCCTAAAAAACCTTACACCTAAAATGACTCTTTGCGCTAACAATTGATAGCTTTATTTTAGATATTAACATGAAGTTATTTCCAGCAGCTATGCTGGCAGATCAGCGAACGCCCTTTATGGATAGAGAGAGGGAGAGAGAGAGACAGAGCGTTGCACAGAGAGACCGCTGTTAAAGCTGGCGTCTGCAGTTTAAGTGCACTTAACATAGTGTGCAAATGTAATTAAAATTCAATCGACAACTAACATTACGCTATTTAAATTATTCCGCGCAGGGCGCCAAATTCAAATATACAATATCTACTCATACGCGCCGACCGTACTATAACACAATACTGCACAAATCTACACATCACTAACTGACTAGCTGATTTAACGGACAATGGCAATCTTAAAAATTCAAAACAAAAAAAGACTAAACCTATATTTCAAACGTTTTCTAAGTTCTTGAGCAGCCTTTTTTTTGTAGTAAATTAAATTAGACATGCAAAAAATTGTAAGCAAAAACAACAAATCAAAGAATTACAAAAAAAAATTTAAATAAACGTTAGCAAAAAATATATAACGTCGCTCGTGGAGTTTCGGTTCACAAATAAATAATTAATAAGTACAGTTAAGAAAAAAATGTAGGAAAAGCAAAAATTAATGAAAGTAACAAATAATAAGAAATAAATGTTAAAAAATACAAGTCGAAATTTATAATATACGAATAAATATAAGTAATAAACTCGAGCAAGATGTGGATCTCTTTCAACAGCTCCCCATCACTATCCGCAGCTGTGCAGCACTGAAGCCTGAAGGTGAAGGGCTGATCAGCTGTGGGATCTGGGATCGGGATAATGTAGCCGTACTAGACAAAACGGAACGGACTGACTTATATTTTGGTGTGAAATTGCGATAATATCCAATTCCCTCATTTACCTCTATTGAGCGCGCGAGCTCACCCTCTCTTTCAAATTTTGCCCTCTCCCTCTATTATCTTATTATTCAAACAGGGTGCTGCCACCTAACCGACTGTTGGCATCTCCGACTATCGATACGACCGACTCCCGCCGCAACATACGACTAATAATACTATGTGCATGTGGGTGGGTATATGCTTAAATTATATTAATCGAGTCAGATTTGTCATTTTTTGAGGAGCGACGAGATTCGCAATATTTTGTTTTAGCACTAAGTTTTAGTTGAGAACATACGGTTGAGTGACGCGAACGTGCTCAAATCTCATTTTCAAGATTATACACACAACAATAAATATATATATTTGAATTGATTGAAGTCCGGCTCTTTGATGTTATTCATTATTTTTATATCATTATTTGCGTTACTAGTGATATGCGCATTTCGTCTAAGCAAAGACTATGAATTACTATCATTTAGTCGACGGTTTAAGACCGTTGATGGTGGACCACTGGATCGGATTGTTGCCCGACGCGTTGGAAATGCAATTCTCGGCAATACTTTTGATACGCTCGGAATGAACTCCGGTTTGTATTTGTGATTAAGCTTATCCAAACATAAACATTTTAAAATATGTTTTTCACGTAGTCTAAATTATAAAAAGAGGTCAAGCATTAAAACTCTTTTTTTCACAGAGCAATTGTTTTATTATTCTCGTGATTATGCAACGGAACTGAAGCGTAGCTATATTCAGTATATTATTGGAATGCCAGTATATAACATTATTGATGCCGCTGATGCGGAACTGGTGCTGAATGATAACAATTTGATAACCAAAGGAGATTTGTATCGGTTTTTACACCCGTTTCTAAAATCGGGCCTATTGACGAGCACAGGTTTTGTATTTACCTGCAGTAAATGAATAAGATTTCATGTATTTTAAATCAGTTACATTTTAGGTAAACACTGGCATAGTAGACGAAAATTACTAACACCCGCATTTCATTTTAAAATATTGGAACAATTCTTGGAGGTTTTTAAGTAAGTCAATACTGTTGTTAAGAATCGATTATCTTAAGCGCTAATACGTTTTTTGTATACAGGCAAGAAAGCGTTAAATTTATCGATCTTCTACAAAACATGTCGACTAATACAGTGGGTCCTTGTGAGATTAACTTAAATAATGTAATACCTCGCTTCACACTGAACAGTATTTGTGGTAAGCATGTGTTTTATGAATATTTGAAATCGCAAATGAGAATTAATCCCTCTTAATAGAGACGGCCCTTGGAGTGAGACTCGACGATTGCGCCGATGGTGATGAATACCGAAATAATATCACAATAGTAGAGCATAGTTTTATAAATCGTGTGATTAATCCACTAATGACCAGCGACACTCTATACAACAATTTCGGTAATGGTCGAAAGGATTTACAAACTCTGAAGAATTTGCACGCTTTCTCAAGCAACATTATTGAGAAACGTAGACAGAACTTTAACAGAGAGGCTTACGAAACGGAATCGAGGTATCTTTCTAATTTCAAATAATTCAATTCCTTTGTATTATAATTCTGTGTTCCGAATTCCGCAATCTTTTCTTTTGTTGCTCCAAGTTCTGAATTAATTGATTTCATTTTTATTTTCACATATTTACAATTTATTTTTCTAATTTTAATACATATTTATAAAAAATATATTTAAAATTAATATAAAGTTAAATATACAACAAAAAATACTAATATTGTTCCTTAAAACAATGAGATAAATATTCGGATGTAATTTAGTAAATCTTCTTCGACTGCAAAGCATAGCTAATAATAATATAAAATGCACTTTGTTTTATATTCCAGTGATTTCAACTCAAAGCAACGTTATGCAATGCTGGACACAATGCTACTAGCAGAAATGGATGGACTCATAGATCATGCTGGTATCTGCGAGGAGGTTGATACATTTATGTTTGAAGGCTTTGACACGACCTCTATGAACATCATACTCGCTCTTGCCTATCTCGCCAGTCATCCAAATAAACAGCAACTGTGCTACGAGGAGATAACCCAGTTTATATCCAACAATGGTATGGTTTGCTTTCGGAATAAAAACGAAATATTATCAAGAACTGCAATAATATGCAGTTGACTAATGTCTGCACCTCCGATAAGATTAGCTTATTTTATATTGCAGACGAACTCAACAACTTGGACAGCCGCACACTGGGGCAGCTGAAGTATTTGGAATGTGTTATCAAGGAGACGCAAAGACTGTGTCCATCGGTTCCTGGCACTATGCGGGAGTGTCATGAGGATACGACATTGGCAAACAACTTGATTATGCCCAAGGGCACTCAGATTATCGTGCATATATTCGATATACATCGCAATCCACGTTATTTTGAGAATCCGAATGAATTCATTCCAGAACGCTTCCTTCCCGAAAACTCCACACAGCGCCATCCATTTGCATTTATACCCTTTAGTGCTGGTCGGCGAAATTGTATTGGTCAAAAGTTTGCCATGCTGGAAGTTAAGACTTTGTTGGTTTATATTTTAAGCAACTTTATGGTATTGCCCGTTAGCAATCCTAAGGACTATAGATATTTAGCTGGCATTTTGTTCAGAACGAAGGAAGAAGTGTTTATTAAAATTATAAAGCGAAAGAATTAATTTTTATTTTTGGATTGAGACACACAATTACTAAACCAATTCCTTATCATCCGGGCTTGTTCCTAATTATTTTTTTTTATATTTTTACAAATTTTTTCGTCCAAGCACAAAATATATATTAGACATTAACTTAATATAAGCAAATTTAGTGAAAAGAGCTGAAATAACAATTTTAAGATATGCGAAAGTAAGCATTTTACATGTAAAACATTATTTTCAAGTTTATTACATTTCATTATATGTCGTGTATATATGTATTTCTTAAATAAATTCTTGGTTTGAAAATGCAATTCACCAGACAACACGTTTAAATATGAGTTATTAATGATAGAAATAGAGGACTCTGAATTGATTACATGATGAAGTCTATTGTAATCATTCAAAGTACTCGAAAAGATGCATGCAATGAATAAATATTAGAACAGCGATTAAGAAAAAGTGGGAAGGAGAAAAAATGAGGGAATAGAAAAATTTATTTGACTCTTTACCTTGCATATCTCGTTAAAACACTCATTTTATCTTCATCGACAAACAAATGTTGCACAATTACGCCGACCATTGAAAATAGAAAAAGCGTTTGGCATCTTTGAAAAATTACCATGCGTCCCGCAAGATGTCGCTCTATGCGATTGTCACTTATGGTTGGCTATAGGGCTGAATTGTTAGTGCCATCTATCTTTAAGAACTAGGAAATGGGCAACGCCATCTAGCGGTCGATGTGGCGCCACAATGTATAGCAGAGGATTTAAAGCAGAGGGACGCAGAAGAAAAGAGAGGAATGGCAAAGAAAGGCAATTAAGAATCGCATAGGAAACTCACTTATATATCTCTTATAAGCTTGAAATTCTCAATTCTAAGCGAATGTACATTTATTTCTTTAATTTATAAGGGCGCGTTGCACATCGAAAGTTGCCAATAAGAAAAAATATAATTGGCACGCGTTGTCATTTCTTTCCTATTGCATTCTGCGTACTTTATTTTATGTGTCTTATCTAGATTTTTATCCTAATTATCAAATAAATTTAATTTAATTTAACAAATTTGAAAACAAACAATAATAACAAGATGTTATTATGAAAACAGTAAGTTTCACGGTATCCTGGGTAAACTTTTATATTTATAGCAAAAGCTTAACATAATTTTGAGGCATAAAACAAACTGAGCCAAAATCTTGAAGCATTTATTCAATGAAAATTAAATACGTAGTGTATAGAAATGTATGTAAAAATTACTTCTCAATTGCTACCTGGCAAATAGATATATATATACATAAGCTTCCCGAACTGCCAGCATGGCTTTAATACTCGTACTTGATTGACATATGGTGTTGACATCGACATCCAATAAAGTTGCCGTTTAGGTTATCGGATTATGGTCGAAATACACTACCAAAGGGGGCAGCGAGTCAAGTCAAGTCAAGTTAATCGTATTAAAGCAAAGCTCCACATCTTCACAAGGAAAATATTCAACAGCAAAAATGGCCAATGAATAAAATAAAATAAAAAGATTTAGCAGCTCTGGTCTTAACTGGCAATAATTATTAATCAGATTAATTATAATTTTATGCTCAAAATATAATTGGAATTAAAAGCATTTATCTAAATTGTTCACATCAAGTTTATTTTAATTTCATTTAAATATTGAATATTTGAATCTGGGCTTTCATTTATAACATTAATTAAAACATTTAAAAACGTTCAAGAATCTCGCTGAACTTATTGACCACATTTTTGTGTCATAAATACTTATATATATGTATATATATATATATACATATATGTATATCTCTACAATGCAATAAATATCGCTTAATATTTAAAACACATGTATGCAATATAATTATGTATATAATGGATTTGGTAGGTTAAAATATGCGAATGCCATATACATATAAAAGTCATATGCACAAACTTACACAATTAGGTATTATCGTAGAATGCTTACATCGAGAATAGAACGAAGCACAAGTCTTTATAGTTGTTGGGAACATTTACATATAAGTACATATATACACTAGTTTTTGCCACTACTAGATAGAAATATACATATTTATTGTTTGTTTTTTTGTTTGTTTTTTTTTTTTTTTTGATAATTCGGCCATTTCAATGTAGACTCCAATACTTAATGCTAACAATATAATGCAACTTTCTACTTGCTATACGCTGTTTGCTTAGCATCTTTGGTAGATTCTATGCAGGACATATTCTAAAAAATAGTTGTATAATGTTGAGGATATATGCCCTGCTGCCAACTCACGTTTCAGACAACTATGACAGGAAATCACAAACTCTAAAATTCACTTTATAAGTAAAATTAGTTATTTTCTCAAGTTCATGCCGGGTTTTCCTAATAGCGCAAACGATTGTCAAATATCTATATCAATGTAATTTTTATTTTACAATTGTATTTGTTTTTTTTTTTATTGTAAATGACATATACTTAAGTATGCTTTATTTTCTATTTTGCATTTTTATATTTTATTCCATCATTTTTACAGACATCCTAAAAATTTGTCTCTTATACGTTGCCTAACTAACTATTATCCACTTCCTTTTCTTGAGGTACTTATATTAAATGACTTTATTTTTAAAATTCATTACACATATACTCATTATCAACTTTAAAAATTATGTTTATATTGAGCATTAAGTATTTAACAATTGTTTAAATAGTATTTAATTTTTCATATTAAGCTCCAGCTTATCAATATTCTCCCTACTTTTATATATATGTTTGGCTGCCCAACAAAATATGTGTTTTATATATTTTTTATTTGGTTTGTGTTATTTTGTACTGCCGACCTCACAATTTATTATTTTGAGAAATTTTTGCACATTAAGGAATTATTATTATTCTACCTGTTTTATAATACATAAATACATCAAGTTCCTGTAGTTGACAATTAACATTCAGATATACAATATTTGTTTTTCAATAAATAGTCAATATTCATGTTTTTATTTTTATAGGCAAATGTATACGTGTATGTGTTGGTGTGTGTTGCATAAGTGCATTGCCACAATGCTTGCTAGCCGCATAGTAAAATATACATATATCCGAGCTCATTTATTATTTATACTTTGGTGATTTTCGGTTTTGCACTTCTCATTGACAGCCTCACGCAATATTTGCACAGTTTCGAGTTATGTTTGTTTTATTTGGCTTAAGTCTTAAAAAATATATTTTATGTCATAGATAATACTCTGATATGCTAGGAATAAATATGCTTTGTTTACATAATTACTTTGCTCTCTTGACCAATCTCCTTTTCTTATAAGTAAAGTAAACAAGACTTAAGATTTAATGACGCTAGAAATGTTACTTAATCTTTGGATTACTCTTGGAAAGCGTGATATATTTTATAATTTATTTAAGTTGTAAGCTTAACTTTCAAATCAGCTTTAGAAACAAATTTGAAAGCTTCAGCATAATTGCATTGAAGCCAACTCGAATTGTATTGAGTGTGGACAACAATTGAAACGAAGAGTTACTTAACGCAAATCACTGTTTGTTGTTATATTCTGTTATTGGACAAGACCTAAACGCAATAGTTGAATAATCAAGGTGTAGGTAACTGTATCTGTAGATATCTTATAGATATTAAAAGTACAAGCGTCTTCGTATTTCAGTATTAATTAGGAAATAAATCACGCACGTCGGCATGCGTGTAAGCGACTCCACACATACGAATTTGCCCACGTTTTTTGCTGGCAACCCCGAGCCATAATTCAACCCAACCCAACCCAACCCAACCCCACCGAGTCGTTCCCTTTGCGTAACAGGAAATTCCAGGTACACCCTCCGCTTTCCGCTCTCGCTTACTTGGCGCTGGGATCGCGTAATGAACGCGTGGATGGCAATCCACGCAGTCCCTTCTCCAGTTTATCCGCATCGCCAGCTGAGAAACGAAAATTCATTGTCTGCTGACTTGCCCCACTGTGCACGCCCAACAGAAACCGACCACCCACCTCGGCCATCGAGGGATGAGGTAGGTTGCCCCGTGAACTACGTCGCGGACCCAACAGCTCCACAATCTCCTCCTCATCCTGGCCATAGCTGTCTGCTGCCGTTGCCACGGGCACGGGCACTGGTATCGGCACCTTGGCCGGTGGCGAGTATTGGGCATTTGCCTCGGACAGGCGACGATATTCACCGCTGCGCGAATTTTGCAGCTTCCACGAGGCACGTCGCGCATTCGCCACACTGTGGCTGCTGTTGCTGCAGTGAACCGAGGCGTTCGTTGTGTTTGTTGTGGTCGCGTTTAGATTTCCTGTGCTCTGCGAGACCAGGCAGTTGTTGGAACTGGAACTGCTGCTGGATAAACTGGAGTTGCTGCCACCGCTGCCACTGCGACGAATGCTGCGCTTAATCCGCTGCTGCTGGTGCTGCTGCTGCTGCTGCTGTAGTTGCTGGATTTGTTGTACTTGTTGCTCCAGTGGCTGTTCCTGGGGCGCAGAGGGCTGTTCCTCGGGCGTTAGCAGTGCATCGGTGCTCCGGCAGCAACTCTGATGACTCGCCGAGTGCTTCATGGTCCAGCGAAAATCATTGGAGTTCTCATCGTCCAGGGGCGGATAGATGCGTCCAGCTGCTGGCGTTTGATTGCCAAGCAAACGCTCCTTGGAGCTGTTCAAGTTGGCCTCCGTCGTCAGTGGGGATGCGCACTCATCGATGGTGTTCAGTGGCGAGATTTGCAACGTTTGCTTCTGCTGCAGCAGCTCCATTTCACTCTTAATGGCCGGCTCAATGCCCAGCAGACCCAACACCAGACGTGGATTGGCCAAAACGAAGCGCTCGAAGGTGGGAAAATCGATGCGATAGAAATCGGTTTGCGAGCTGCGACTCGTCTTCGTTGGAGCCTCCACGCTCGCCGGCGAGGCGGCCTTGGAGCTGCACGCCGAGCCTCTAGCCGGCAGCTGCATCTCTCTGCCCCACACCTCGGGTGGATGCGACGAACTGCGTTGCATGCCTGCCGATGCCTCCGCGCCGCCGCCACTCAAGGAAATCATGCCGCCCATAAGCTGTGCATCGCCACTGCCTAATCCCAGTCCGGCTCGTGCTGCTGCCACACCGCTGATGTTGGGTATGGAGCGAGCCGGTGGAAATTTGAGGGAGCCATGCGAGTTCATGGCACCGGATGAAAAAGTCATTTCCTGCAGAGCGCTAATGGCATTGCGCACCTCCACACTCAGTTGGGCCACGTCCTGATGCAGGGTGGATACCTGCGAGTCGAGACGCTCCAGCGACGGCCGTTTGCCGCCCGCCTCCTCCTCAACGGATGAGTCCACCTCCTCGAACGAGTTGCGATCCAAGCTGCTGGCCATGTTCAGCGGACGCTGCCGCTTGTTCCTATCCCGCAGCGTAATCAATGAGCTGCCACGCTGATGCAATCGCTGATGCCTGGGACTATTCATGCCCAGCAACGGGGAACGTGTGATGCTGTGATGCTGTGGCGACGGCGACGCCGATAGTGGATTAACACCTGCAATCCCAGGACCGGCACCGGCACCAGCACCAGCACCAGCACCGACACCATTGTGCTCCTTATCCTGTTCAGCGGCCTCGGCCTCCTCGCGATTCTCATCGTCCTCGCTTATGCTCGGCAAAGGGAATGACGGACCAATATCCGAGTCCTGATTCTCGTAGCCCTCCCGCAAATTGCATGTCAGGTCGTGCTGTATGTCGTTCGCAAACTGCTGCTGGTACTCCGGATACAGACGCAGCACCTCCACCAGACCGCCCATGTGTATGCACTTTAAATCGCAGTAGGTGAGCGCCTACAAAAATGACAAGAAAAACCAACAAAAAAAAAACATGAGAACATTTTATGTTAATTGATTATGCACTCCACTCAAGTACGCCGACTGCCTGCCTGAATGCCTGCCTGCTGAGCCGGGCTCTCCATGAGCCACCGACAACAGCAGGCGCCCTTATTTCCACATAGGGCCAAAGGGCCTGAGTCCATTGGCATTCAACAAAACTTTGTCTACAAACTGAAGTTAATATTGGAATTGAGTTTATTTATTTTATGCCGACTAATATCAGTTTACACAGCAAAAGATGAAAAGAAATATTGAATGAATTATATTAAATAAAATTTAATGTTTATGGTTTTTACACTTAAATTGAAAAATAAAAATAATACAATTTCTTCTAAATTGGTCCAACATTGGCTCTACGGTCAGGGGAAAACCCAATCAGACGTAAACCTTAAAATTGAGTTCATAATGTTAGAATTAGAAGACCTTGAATTGATTACACGATAACGTCTAATGTAATCATTACTCGAAAAGGTTCATGCTAAGAATATTTAAGAGTACTTTATTATAATGAATCAATATGTTAAAAATTCCAATTTATTATACACAACAAATTTCCAGTTATTTTGTTAAAAAAACATTTTCGTTTTCGCTATAAGTAAAAACTGATTTGTTTTGCAAGCAACTTTGCCACCATTTAATTTTGCTAATATAATCTACTAAAATAACACACGATGTACTACTTATATCCAATACTATTTGAGTTAGCAAATATATTTAAATTAATTCAATTAATAATTAATTAATTTTCCTTTTATTATTGTTTCTTTATAGCAAAATTTTCATAAATTAAAACGCTTAACAATATTTTAGGCTTCTTTTCGGTATTTACATACTTAGCGGATGTGTTCTTCAACATATTTCAAAATTTTCAATTAAGAAATGATTAAATCATGCTTAAAGTATGCTTTTCTTAATTTGAACTGTCTCACTTGTTGGTTATTTAGTGATTAATAATAATGAAGTTCAACATATAAAAACACAATTGATTTATTATAATCGACAACTATATGTGTAAGATAATGCTCCAAAACCATTTATATTACTTTAAATAAAATATATATTATAAAAGTATAAAGTATTATAAAAAAATTCGAAATATTTATATTTATTAATATATTGAAGAGCATAAAATAGTCTACTTGACCCGACTTCATCTTTTCACGCGTGTTAATGTGGACGTCTTGGCGTCTTCTTTTCATACTCAAGTGCACCATCTAGCCACACACACACACGTGCTTACTCAAACGCATACACACACACACACCCACACACACCCACACACACATTACGGTTAAGTATCACTCATACGCCCCGTTGTTGTAGTTGTCGCCCTTGTTGGCTGACTGCCACTTCTGCTATACCTGAAGTAGTGGCTCGGAGCAAATGCTGCGGCAGCTGCTGCCCGAGAGCGAGTGAGTAATGTATGCAAAATGTCTGCGCTTTATTTGGCATGGAGGCAGACATGCAAATAAACTGAGCACAAAGGCAAAGCCACAGCAGCGGCGTCAAAGCCAAAAGCCAAAGGCCAAATGCCAAAGGAAGCCATGCAAAATAGTAAATGACTGTGAAATTGTAGTGAGCAGAGAACGAAAATGAAAACGAACTCAAAGTTCTTCAACTATGAATTAAGTGCAATGCTTTCGACACTAATTAAGCGACGATCTTTCAGCTTAATTCATAATTATTCGTTCGTCTGCGGCTCGTCACTGAATTCACAAAGCGTCTCATTCATATTAATTATCCAACAGTTTCGTTTCCATTAGCCACACATAATTCCAGAGGCTTTTGCGGCTAGCAGGCAGACACTTTAAATTTAAAAAGAAATATGCAAAGAAAATATTGCATATCTTCCATTGTAGTCAAGTGAAAAAAGGCAATGTTGTCAGATGCTTAATATACTTCAAGCATCGTGTTTCGGCGCTCAACGCGATAAATTTTACGACAGGCGAATAAACAAAAACAAGAATTAATGAAAATAAACAAATGAGGAGAAAAAAAAATGTTGCATTGCTTGAACTTTAAGCTTTGGCTTTAAAAAAAACCGTTTCGATAAAAATATAATTAAAGCGCACACAATCAACACACATCTTGGAGGAAAAGGAGAAACAGCCGAGTAAACATAAAAATAAATTCTATTTAATTAAGAGACTACGCAACCGGAATAAAACGCACAAACGTTAAACAAGAAACGCATTCCAAATGCCCAGGGACAATAACCATAAAGTTTTGTCAGCATTGGAATACTAAGCGAAATATATGCATATATATCTATATATATTAAATAAAATGAGACTAGCCGAAAATGCAGACTAAGCCCTAGGCTATTTGGGGAATTAGCTGTGCGATATTCATACATTTTCAAAAATATTGCAATTCAATATAAAATACTGTAAGTACGTTGAACTAAACCATATCTTCAATCTTTCAAGTGTTTAAATCTGGCATACAGACAGCTACAAATCACTAATGTATTTGTTAAAAGGCTTTCAAAGCTCCTGCATAAAGAATTAAGATTAAGCTTCTGGTAGTCGCACATCCATTTATCCATTCAGCTGACAATTCAGATTAAGCTTTGGGTTATTTAAGGATTAAGTTCCTATAAATAATCTATAATAATATAGTTCAATATCACACGTTTAAGTAATTAAATCTAACATGCAAATATTTAATAC
Organism: Drosophila quasianomalipes; assembly: GCA_035043665.1. Classification (NCBI taxonomy): domain Eukaryota; kingdom Metazoa; phylum Arthropoda; class Insecta; order Diptera; family Drosophilidae; genus Drosophila; species Drosophila quasianomalipes. Next base: position 100,381 of record JAWNMU010000095.1, read on the forward strand.
GAACACAGCGTTAATGTGTTTTTAGAAAGCTTTAAAAACCCATGCACAAAGATTTCAAATATAGCTTAAGAGCATAAGTTGGAGTAAATGGCCACAATTAATCAATACTTCAAATATTTATTGCTGTGGTTAATTAGGTGTCAGGTTCATATGGTGTCATCCGATCATAGCTTACCTTTATGTCGCTGCTGCTACGCACAACGACATCCTGACCAGCACTATTGGTGGTAGCAGTCATTTGGCCGTTACTCGTGGCGACCAGATGCACATTGATGTCCGAGCCAACGAGATCGCCCTTGCCTGTAGCGGTATGTATATATTTAAAAGTAGAAAAAAAAAAAAAACAAAAGGTCAGGCGCTAAGTGAGAATCAATAAGCATAAAAATAGCAGTAATTTGTCTAGGCAGCGTCCTGAATGAATAACTAAGCAGATGACTGGCTTAAGTAGAGCGAACGAACTTTCGAGTTCAATAAACGTTTTGACAAGAAAAACATTAAATGGAAACATGGCCATTTATGCGAACGCGACTTGAAAACACAAAGTACCCAAACTTCCCAAAAAAAAAACAAAAAAACACCCAGGCAACGAGACCGATTCAAAATTATTACTTACCCAGGATGGCAACAACCATGTCGTCCTTGATCACTTCCATTGAGCCATTGCACAGATAATATATATAGTTGAGTGCATCGCCTTTGTGTATCAAAAATTCGCCGGGTGCACAAAAGTTTGTCTTTATGTGCAGTGACAACAATTTCAGGCAGCCCTGTAAAAACAACACGAGCAACAAATATAATAAATAACATTGCGACAAATTCGCGTAAATGAGATTGTAGTCAAGTTGGCAACTTCAGTTGGCAAAGAGCTGCTCAAACATCCTCATCTTTTGTGGCAGGAAGCTACTTCTTCCACTTTATCCGCCTGGTTGATGATGTCGTTGATTTTGCCACGAAAATTGGCTTAAAGCGCGCTTATTGCCATTGAGTGGTTTTTGTTTGCCATTTCTGCTTAAGCGGAATAAATGTTTGCACTCTTCGTTTTACTATTTTACTCGCAAGTTGCATTTGGAGCAGCCTTGTTGATTTTCTGTGCAGTTAACAAATTATTCAATGCCAAGCAAATGTATGCACCAAACTAGAATTTTAGTTATTTAAGTTAGCTGTCAGTGCTTAGTAAACAATACATTTCTCAAAGGAAACTGCTTATAAAATAAAGTAGTGCCTTGCAAAGCAGACAGCTCATTCGAAATTCTTAACAATTTGCACAGTTTGAAGGCTAACTGAATGTTTGAGTAAATTTTAATAATGGAGTGAAAATAGTTAATAAAATTCACTTGTTTTATACCGTGTCGTCGGTAAAGAAGTATATGAATATAAATATAAGTATATAAAATTCATTTGAAGTGGACTATAATCAGTATACAACTGTCTAAGAAATGTTTAAAAAATAAACATTTTAAAATAAATTTAAATGAAATAGAACTAAAAGCGAAGTATTAATAAGTGCTTAGCCCTTACCGAATAAACGAGTTTTACAAAATTTAAGTGGATATGTTTCTAAAGAGATTTTTAAAATAAAAATCAAAAAATCAATAAAACATTAATTGCACTTTTATTTACTACACACATAATAATCATCTGTTTAAATATGTCTTTTTTTATAAAAAGTAAAACAACTTTTTAGTCCTTTATGCTTAAGAAGTTCGCTTACAAAGCCATGAAAAACTTATTACTTAACTAGCTAATTTTTACAAACATCGTTTTTATTCTACTCTGTTGGCGAAGCAATAAAAATATATTTGATTTGTGTGTCTAACTTTTTTCGACACCCTAAAAGCTAATGGTTTGAAACTTGTTGTATAGGAATATTGGACTATATACATATATATAGCCTGCAAATTTTTTATCTACTTAATTAGATGATAGATTACTAGAAAGCTTCAGCTAAGACTGTTGAGAACATTTGTTCCCCCAAATTTGCAAAAGTCTATATCTGCCGCAAATTTTAAAGGCGGATTAAAAATTATGCATCCCCGCCCCTTTTACATCATCTGATATAACACTGTTAACAGAGTATTCCGACTGCAACATTCTAACTTGTTTTTTGGTTTGCTTTCATCAGTTTTTTCTTTATGCTGCAAAGCGGAAGCAAAGTTTCGACTTTAATTACAGCTGGATAAATGTCAAATGGAAGCTGAAGTCCAGCTCAAAGAACATCTCTGTATAAACTTGTGTTATCTCGGAGTGCAGACAGCAAAGGAAACTTTGCAAGAAAATCGAGAATCGACAGAGAAAACTTTTTCATATTTGTGAGCAGTGCTCATTTGAACATTTAGCGCTAATGCAACTGAAGCTTAATTGGAAAATCAATTACACTTTAGTATTTAACACCGATTTTTCCAAAACGTTTGCTACTCATAGATATATGTATAAGTGAGAGTGTGTGTATGTAAGTGTGTGTGTGCGTGTGTGTGCGTGTGTGTGTGTGTGGGTGTGGGTGTGTGTGTGGGTGTGGGTGTGTGTGGGTGTCTATGCGCCCTGAAGCTTAGTGTGCCAAATGACATGAGTATTGACATTGTTGGCTACGGTAATCATCACAACTCTCACCGTTGCGCTTCCTCTTGCTCTTACTCGCTTTCACTATATAAATGTGAGTGTATATATATACATATACATATATATGTGTGTGTGTATATGTGTTTGCTTGCGATTGTGGCTAAAAGTTTTGCCTAAAACCTTTTTCATGCTTCAGTCGTTGCCCTTGCCGAGCTATTGGCCAACAGGAAAACACGCGCAATTTATTCAGTGGATAACCGAAAGTTTCACCTGTGTGTGATTAAGGTTTGAGTGTGTATGTGTGGTTGGGCCAAGGAAAATGTCTGGTAAGCCAGCAGTTGACTTTTGACTGGCCCTGGCCAAGTTAGCTGCCGATTATTTTGACATTGCCAGCGGTATCAGCATCAAAATCAGCTTCAGCATCAGTATCAGTATCCTAAGACCACTTGTTTGAGGGCTTGTATGGCTTTTAAAGCATCGTCAAACCCAGCAAAGGCATGAAAAGCGCAAGCGACATAAACAGACACACATATATAGTATATACACATATATATACATACTTTTATACAAACACTCAGAAAATCGCCATGAAAACTTTAAAGTTTTTCTTGATTTTAGAAATAATTTGTAAATTCAAAAAAAAATTTTTTTATTAAAATTCAGAAACAAGAAATGAAATTTTCTGACTTAGTTTCTAAATTAAAGTTTAGCTCCGTCTGCCTTAGAGACCGAGTAGCTCAGAGGGAACTCAATCAACTCGCGAACCATGGTTGGTGGGTTGAAATCGACATAAAATCGGAAGCTTTTTAATGTAAATAAAATGTATTTGTAAACTAACTAAAATATCAATAAAACGAGCAACAAAAACGCTAAATTTTGAGTTTTGCTTGTACATAAAAAAAACCACGTTGAAAATTAGAGATATTTTTTCTAAATTTATTAAAAATGTGCACTTCAATTCAGGAAAACAAAAACCTGAAATATACTTTTTTAATTAAAGGGTGAGTTAGCCTTATTCAAAAATGTAGATGTAGATTTTTTTCGGTGTATATGTGTGTAACTAAACTCACCTGTGAGGCTGCCTCGAATATCGGCAACTGTAATATTTCACGATGTAAATGCATGGAGACGTCTCCACGCAGCTCCTCTGGAAATTCGCGTAGCGTCTGTAATCGAACCAAAAGAAACAAGAGAAGAGAAAATCAGGGAAAGTGGGAATAAGTGTGTATATATAAGTGGGGAGGTAAACATGAGCGACAAGTGCCAAAGCCACACGCACACACACACAGATACAAACCTTTACACACACGTGCAAAACTGAAAGTGAATTGGACGATATTGAACGATATTGTAAGCATATATTTGAGAATTTTTTTTTTATTTTTATTTTTTTTTTTTTGGCCATTGCACTTTTTGCCGTCTTTTTCTACATTCACTTCTTCGTTTTTTATGCATGCGCAATATGTAAAATAAATATCTTTGTCCTTAGCGTTTCCTTTTTTTTGTTTATGTGCCGGTCCCCGAGGTGGTCGCAAGTGTATTGAATGAAATTGTTGAGAGGATTAATATGAAAGTTGAAAAGCTTTCGCATTTTGTTTGTTTACATTTCGGTTTGCCTTCCTTAAATTCTGTGCTTAGAACGAGTCAAGTAACCACCAGGGGCATATATATATATACATATATATATATATACATACATATATATATATATATTCCCTTATGCACACAACGTATGTGTTTCTAAATACGTGGCTATCCCTTGCCTTTATGAATGAATATTACTCCGAGTTTAAGCGTTTTTGTATCTTCAGCGTAATTTGTTCGACAACAACCCATAAGCCAAAGGCGTGAATAAACATTGCGGATTGGTGTATGGAAATTTTGGGGAGTTTATACTTGACATCATGTGCAAACAAACAAGAAGCTTCAGGAACACTTTTGCTCCTTGGCTGTAAATTATCACAATATTCGAATAATTATTTTCCTAAGAAAAAATTAATCATTTTCTCGCGCAAATTTGAAAATCAAATATAATTTCATAGTGAAACTGTGACTATTTTTACATAATTGTTCAATATTATTTGCATTTACTTAATTCGTGTATACGAATGCGCATCGATTGACTGGTTTCTATGGCATTTGAACAAACAAATTCCAATCAAATATTTGCATGATGACACAATCGCAATATTTGTTTTAGATATACAGAACAATTGTCAGTATAAAATTCCAAGCGCAAATACTGCATTGAATTGCGAATAAATTGGTAAAATGAGAGTTTTAAATTAGTTTCAATTCATTCGGAAAATTAAAAGCCTCTTTTGGCAACAATTACACAAATTTGTGGTTAAATTAACATACGGAATTTTGTTATAATTGTGTATTCGACTATGATTTACATTGACATGGGCCAAAATATTTGAATCTGAACCAATTCAAACAACTACAAAACTAACCATTGAATATATGAACAAAGTTTTAAAAGTTCTCAGTGTGAGTGTGTGTACAGTTTTGAATATTTACTTACTTAATGGAACATTTCCCCGAAGGCCAACTCGAAATTGTTATTTATGTGTGCGCCTCAACCAAACAAAATGCAAAGAAGTGTAAAATATTTTACACTAATTGCATGCAATGGCCAAAAAGTTTTTCAACCCCGAATGCCAACATTAACAGGCGACTGTCAGCCAACTAAACGTAGGGCATTTCATTTGTCTGGCAAGCATTTCACTTCGAAATTACGCGCAAGGACTCCCACACAATTTCTGATACAATGAACACACGTTTGTCGAGTGCCTGCGCGAGGGCGTCGCGGTGGAGGACATCTAAAGGGCCAAGAGGCTTTTGACGTTTTGCCAGTTATTTTTCATCCGCAATAAATTAACAATTTAATTTACTGCCATGTCGTGCCCTGCCCTGCAATGCCCCTCTCCCACTCCTACCCAACTGGTGTTACATTTTACACTCCACACACATATTAATCGCGCTTCTGGGTATGTGGGTGCATCATTCGTGTTTCGCAAATGTAATTAAATTAAACTTGATTTAAAAATATAATTTTCAACAAGTGTACCACACATCATTTGATTGCTTTCAAATTATCAAGATATTTGTACCACAATATTTTAATAATAATTTGTACATCAATAAATTCGGTTAAAATGTATTTACTCTTGCGGTTGCTTTAACAGATATGTTGTAACTTGTCATATTTTCAAACAATTGGCTTGGAAATATTTGTAAAAATAATAACGACTTGTGCATTGTAAATTATCTTACCAATGTATTCAAAATAATTATCATCACTATCTGAGGCAACGAAGTGGCTCCTCTGCAAACTGTCTTGGCAATGTTTTCAATTTGTTTGGTTTTTCTCAATATGAAAAATTGTTATGCCACTTTTAGTTGCATTTTTCTTAATATAATAAAATAAATCATATAATTGCTTTATGTTCTTACTTGTTTTGTTTAAGTTTTATTTTATTTTTTAAATTTTGTATATGCTCCACAATGAAATTGACTGAAGCTGACGGAATTCGAAATATGCTTCAACATAAACTGAAACTTACTAATTAAAAAACGAGCAAGGATGTGTGACATGTAAAACAGCTTGAAACAATGCACCGCAGTTCTTCTTGAATATGTTTCTAGGCTATTTCTTTGCCAATTTCCTTTCAATTTCCAACTTTGAGCAATCCTGCTCGTGTTGTCTGTTAATCTTACAATCAATGTATTCTCGCTTTAACTCTCGCTTCATTTGATTAAATCTTCAATACTAACATATCTCTATGAAATCTCTCAGCTCTGGTTTAGACATTTGCCTCTCATCTCGTCTTTATTTCTCGTTTAGCAATTTTTAGCCTGATTGGGATTTTTCATGGTTTCCCTAATCTGAACAAGGAATGTTGCACCATAATTTGACCTCATTCTCAAAAATAAATTTATTACTAAAGATATCTGTGGCAGCTGTACTCAAATCGTTGCAATCCGAACTTAATTAGACTAGTTTTGAGGCAAGGCAAAAATGCGCAAACAAAAGGACCTCCCAAAGAGCAGAGCACTGGCTGGCAGTCTGGTCAGGCGAGTGCAGCTTGTTCCTGGCATACATTGATAGCATTTTGGCAGGAGCAGGAGGAGGGGATATGGCATTTGAGCTACGACGAAGGCAGCCAAACAAATGCTCAAATTAATTTGCATCTCATGGCAACAAAATTGCAGAGTATTCTTGAAACAATAGCGCGAAATCTTGTTTTGATCTTCGCTATCATAATAGGAATATTTAGTAAATGGCATGTTAAGTCTAAGCACTTCCTGCAACTCGCCCACTTCAGCGTGCAACAAAGTTCGCTTGTGTCAATTTGTAGCATCTGCAGTTGAATGGCGCGCCACAGAGATACATATTAAAAAAGTTCTTGTTACACACACATACATTTTGCATGCTGTGCGAACTGGGGCAAAGTTTTACCCAACTTCAGGTTGAAACTGAAACTCAAAAGATTTGCCCCTGCTGGGCCCGATTTAATGAACCAGCAAAATGGATTTAACTTTGCATTGCTTTCACAATAAAAACAAATCAGATGGAAAACTTTTGCAAAGGTTTGTACACTTAAGAAATATTCAATTTAAGGATGATCAATTAATCTGACTATAAATAAAGGGCAATCATCAGCTTGAACATAAATAGTATGTGTATTTAATTATTATTTAGATTTTTTCCACATGGGATACAATTTATCATATCAGCCCACAGACAGACACCTGCTGTAGACGGTCTCAGCGAGGGTTGTCAAAGTTAAAATAATTTCAAAATAAACTTAATTAAAATATCAATTAAAAATACTCTTATATTTTCGATTAAAAAACTAAAACTTATAATAACTATGTTAATGAAAACGGCGTTTAGAATTCAAATCTGAGAGGGAGAAAAATAACATTGAACTAAGCTGGCAGAAATGAATGTAATTAATTTTCGATTTTAATAATAGCTGCTGCAATTTAATACCAATATAAATAATTTAATTCAAATCTGCTACCGAATATTATTTTTCAATTTTAATAATAGATGATACGATTTAATAACAATACAAATAATCTAACTTTAAGCCTTGATGTGCGAGCAAAGCTCTGCTCATCAGTGTCGATTTCAATTATAAATAATTGGACTAAATTGAATTCAATATTAAATACTTTTGATACGAACCACTGGCGCCGTGGGCCAGTACACCAACATGTGTATCTGCCTACTGGCTGACATGCAATCAAAGGGATTCCAGCTTTTGCCATTTAACCCAATGCCAATCAATAAGTCACATAAGAGACCTTATACACACACCGACACACAGACACACACACACACGCAAATGATATTTGGCTTAACCCTATTGTACATATGTATATAGATATATATAAAATATATTTATGCGAGACCCGACAGACATTTGCTTAATTAAAGGCACTGAGATATCAAAATGCCAATGAAGCCACAGTCCACTTGTCCAGTGCAAAAGGTTCTGCACTGTATCGGCAACTTTTGTGTACCAACCACATATGATTTACGAATGAACAAACACATGAATGGCTCTGGCATTCACTTGCACTCGAACTCTTATTCATACTCGTACTCGATCTCATTCTCATACTTTACCTCGTAGATATCAATGCCATGGCTGAGCGACCATGAAGTTTGAAAGTAGTCCTCAATGCGCTGCTTCAGCTCCTTTGGCATCTGAAATTCACAATGAATGATCTGAATTAAATTTTCAATACTACCATATCTCCGGGTAATCTCTGAGCATGCTTAACTTGGTTAAATCATACTCCAGTGATTCAGAAATTTGACTATATCATTTTTTTGCTCCCTTCTTAACTTTTTACTTTGCTTATTAATAAACTTACTGAGTTTTAGCAAGCCTTGCAATAAATGTTAAATCATTTTACAGATTTATTATATCCATTATTTTATTTTTAAAATTTGTTATTTATATTGAAATATTAATTTTAAATTATCTTTCATTCGATTTTCAACTTTAATGAAAAGTAAACATGCTCTACATTTTGTAAACTTATCTTGATATCTTGAGATGATGGAATTAGGAATCTTTATAGACAATTCTATTAATAATATGAAATGCACATAATTTAAAACTAATAATAAATTGGGTGAATTAGTATTAGAAAACTTTGCAAATTTAATTATTAAGAATATTTATAATTGTAAGTTTAGGATTTATCTCAAACGACATTTTGACTTGGGCAGTAAATTGTAAGTGCATACTTGTAACGTAAGAAGAAAAGAAATAAATAAATAGATAAATAAAATGTAACAACAGTTAAGGCATCTATCTTTAAATTACATTTGCTAATGAGCCACTGTTTTTTATGTTTCCATAGATATTATGCATGCATTTTAAGGCAGGCAAGCAGCAAGTGGCACAAATGCACTTAATTAGGAATACAGCGTTTGAATCCTGCCTAATGGAGCTGTTGGCATTCGTTTTATGTGCACTTGCAAGAAGAGTGCACCATCAACAAGTTGTGTGCAACTCAGTCACGTTTCGCAACATGGCAAACATGGCCGACTCTGATAACACAGCCAGGCAACCGCAGCTAACATAGGCAGAAACCAGAGACCGGAGACCGGAAACCGTCTCCATCCAATCCATAACCTAATGGTGCGTGGCATATGGCAAAAGTGTGCTGCATTCCAATAAAAGTGAGTGAGCCAAGTACTTTAAGCACGAGCTGCATACATAAGGCGTATGTCGTATGACAACCAGATGCAATAGCAAAAATGAATTTCCTATGTCAGGGCCAGTGCGGTTTCGCAATCGACAATCGACTCTTAATGTGCCAGCCCATAAAGTGCTCAAGTATCAATGTGGTGCAGTCAACAGCCAACCAGAAAATGGCAATATAAAAATTCACATTTGTGAGAATAACAACAGCTGCTAATAGTTAAATCATAAATGAACTTGAAGTCCCACTCTAAATGTAAAACGAAAAAATGAAGTTATTACTTTACTGTAGAGTGGAATAACAATAAAAATGTTATTACTCTAGCTAATATTCAATGCAATGCTAATGCAATAAATTATGTATATAAAATTCAAAATGAATAAAATTAATAAAACTGAAAATAAAACATAATAAAGGATATGATAAATATGGGGATATTAAAATGTAAAATGGTCAAACATTTATTGAAAGGCTTTGATTATTCAAAAATATATCAATTATTGTTTATAATACTTTTATTTATTTATTGTATATGTATGAACACTGAACTTTTACAACCGATTTGATAACTTATTCCTGAATTTCATAAAGGATTTTTTCTAAAAATTATCGTAGAAATACCTACATTTTATAGCCTTGTCTGAAGATAAATCAATACTAAAAATGTTTTTCGCTTGCTCCAGATGAAGCAATAAAATTAAATATATGTCTTAAAAATTGGAAAAAAAATCTGAAAAGACATTGTTTTTGCTAAAAATACGAAAAACTGTGTAGCTTTCAGTGCTATTCTGATTTTAGAGCTACTTTCTTCATTTCAGGTCATTTTTCTCTGTGAAGTGTTATTCTCGTTCACATACATTTATTTGTTGGGCAACTCGTGAAATAAAGTCATTAAGCACACTAATTTATTTCATAGTCACTTGGGAAAGCAAATGGCTAAATCAATAGATAAATACTCACATTATGCAGTGCCACGAAATCCTTGAGGTCGCGCCATTTGCTCTCATAGAGGGATCGACGTGAGTACATGCGCTGTATTATGGCAGTAACATTACCAAAGACCACGGCATGCATCAGAGCTGGGAGAGGAACAAAGAGTTGTGATAGTTTGATATGGCGAAATATGGTTTCATAATTCCCAAATGGGCTCAGTGCACACAGAACACAGATAGATATGAACGTGGCTGATTACCTACCGCCAATCAGCATCATTATAATGGTGAAAACCTTCTCGGCCGTTGTATTGGCCGATACATTGCCAAGCCCACCGATGTGAGGCTGGTGAATGTAAAATACAAGGCTGTCGAGTAAGTTTCAGCCGTTGTCAGTATGGCAACGGACGCGTTTTTTCTCTCGGCGAGCAGCTGCAACCAACCTGTGAACAAGACTGGACGATTTTAATAGTACAAAAAAAAGCGAAAGAGACAGAAAAAAGTAAAATAGACTTTGTTTAGTAAATCAGGCATTAGCAGATGGCGCGTGGCGCGTGGCACATGCTGGCCAACCAAACATATAATTCTAGTAGTTTTTGTCATTCAGCCGCTTGTTAAACCGACAATGACTTGGCCAAAAAAAACTTTTTCCACTTGGCGCTGCCGGACTTGTCCATCACAGTAAGCTGTCAGGGCACACGGGAGGACTTACATACTGCCAGAGCGTGTCAAATCCGGCTAAATGGCAACGGATACGTCAAACGGCAAATGCCAAATGGCAGTTTGTTAACTTTCTCCTAACAATATTCAAACTCGTCGCAACATCATTTAAGAGTGAATAAGTATTTACTTCGTCTCGTGTTAAGCGTACTATGCTGATGTAAAAAGTAACTGGCAATTTGTTGCTTTTGTATATTATTTTCCCTGGTTGAATATTACAATTTACCAAGGGAATGCGCCTGGCCTAATCCATAAATAAATGCTAATCTGCGAAGTGTATAAAACTTTAAGGCACTTAATTGTATGATACCCTATAAATATGCTAACAATTTCAATTATTAGAATTGTTCTTTTCATTTACTTAAGCAGCATATTTTGTAAATATTATCCCGTAAGAATAACTATTTCACGCACACTCTCTGCATGATGTTGCAGCACAACATACCCTTCGTATATCTACTACAGGGTATGCCAGCTAACTAATAAAACGTAAAGTTTTGCGAGAAGAACGGATTACTTTCACTTGATGTCAGTTAGAAAAAGTTTCGTATGTGTTTCTTGGCTGCTTAATGCGTTATGTCAATTTTCTATCCCCTTTGCCATCTCCACAATGAAGTGGGATATTACAAATTTTCCGGATGCTTTTCCACGATATGGTGTACAATAACAAAAGTGTGTTTTTTGTAATTAATATGTAATGAGAATGCCAGATTAAATTTGACATTTTCTTTAAAAGGTAATTAATTAATTGTAATAAAAGCACCCACGAAAATTTTAAATTGTAATTTTAATATGCTTTAACATAAACTTTTTCTTATAAATAAATAAATGTCTCCTTCCCATCAGCGGCACGGAGTATCCGATGAAGCTATAAAAACTTTTTTTTGGGCTCACACACGCCCATATTTACATATTTAAATCACAATAAACGGTGATTTGAGATTGTTCCGCACGAGTTTTGTACAAAACTTTGCCATTTGAATGTGCTAATAACCGTAATTTCCCCCATGCAGCTTTTCACCTGAACTGCTTTAAGCTTTCCGCCAACACAACGCATTAAGAAAAAAATGTGTGTGTGTGTGTGTGTGCGCATGTGTGTGTTTAGGAAAAGAGTTGTGTGCTGCGGGCAAATGCACCATTTTCATTTGGCGTTTGACGAGCCACGGCAAACACAATCAACGCTGGCGGCAAACTAACCAAATTACTGTCCAACTAATACACACACACAGCACACACTTATGTATGTGTGTGTGAATAGATGAATGTTAGATGACCTTGTCTTTTAGCTATACACTCAGAAAAAAAGATAGCAAAGGTTTCCTATTGCTTAGAAATGGTTTTCTATTATTAGGAAATAAATTGAAATGAATATCATCTTATAATATTATCTAAAATTCAGAAATATGTAATGGAATTTACTGTCGAGGTTCCAAGCGAAAGTCAAGCTGTTTTTGAATTTATAAACTACTTTAAATGTTTTTGTATGTGGAACCTTAAGATACTAATTATTTGAAATTTTAGACAAGTCTAGCCTGATATAAAGGTAAAAGAAACTTTCAGTTTTAGAAATATACTATATACTATATAGTATATACTATATATATATATACTATATGAATAAGTTGACCTTGATGCCAAAGAATGGCGTTTTTTTTTCTTATTTTACGGCGATTTATTTATTTGAGTGTAGTCTATGCGTCCATATGTCACTGCTACTCACCAATGTTGCTTTCGGGAAACCACTCGTACTCCTTTACGGCGATGACATACCAGATGCAGGCCAGCCAGTGAGCCGCCACCGTGAATGAAAACATTAGCAGCGTCAGAATCATAGCCGTGTGCTGTGAATATCGATCAATTTTTTGCAACAGCCTCGCCAGGCGCAACAAACGCGTCAATTTGACAAGATGAATGTGCGATTCCTGTTCCTCGGAGTATGCAGATAGAGAGTAGATGAAACAAAGCCAGATACATGGTTAAGCATTAAATAAACAAGCAATAGCCGCCAGTGCAATCTAAAAATTCGATAAAACAGTGCTCTTCGCGCTGAAGCTCAAATACCCAAACCAGATGCTGGATTCCTTTTGGAACGGACACACAAACCAACATGCATTTATACATTTAATCAGTAAAAATTATTTAATGAAAAAATAAAACGGGCAACAATTGAAATTAATGTTTTAAAGTTTCGCTTCAAAAGTTAATACAAGCATTAATGCCGGACAGCTAATATTATTTCGACCCCTTGTAGTTATCTGAAATTATGTTTACCACTTTCTAGGGCGTAAATCTCATTAGAGCACACACGCAGAAGAAAATAAACATATACACGCAGAAAAACATACACATAGCACCAAAATTTTAACACATGCCCATTTATTAGCTAGTATTTCCTGTCGTCGCAGTATTATAACTTCCGACCCCACTCGACAACAAAATGGGAGGAAAATGAAAAGGGATAGTTAAGTAAAAAGTACAAAATCAAAAGGGCTGTCATCAAAAAGCCGAATTGCAAACATCAACCAGCTTCGCAGCAAGCAAGCAACCCAAAAGGGCAGACGGTTGACTAAATTGAAGGTTAACGGAGTTAACTTAACGCTGTCATTTAACCTTAAAGTTGGCAATTTATTTTTTTTATGATTAAAAGTAAGTAAAAGTAAAAATAAAGTTAAGAAAAAGAGGACATTATCAGTAGCTGACAAGGCGTCATTTTAAAAGTGGACGCTGTTTGTGCCTGCTGTATAATTTGAAGAGTAGCAAAAACTGCGATCTAAGCATTTAGCCTGCGAAAACCTGGCAGGAAATTCAATGGAGAGAAAAATGCGCGAGGCTGTCAAGCAGCCATGCGAAAGGCATTTAAAGCGAATACAAATAATCATTGCAAGCACATTCAAGATTTCGACTAGAATATACCCTAGAACAAACTCTGGTATACCAAACGTATCAACAATTGTATTTCGCCAAGCTTTCGTCTAAGAAATTAGGATTAATTGATTATCGGACTGTTTACCGTATATCTTATATTTATTCACGATGACAAATATAAAAAAAAAACTAAGAAATATACTGATTCCCAACATTTCTTACATGCACATTCTCAACTTTTCGAAATGATATTTAATGTGAGTGGCAAAATTGGCGCTTTGTTTAAGTAAAACAGCTTATTGGGCTTATTTGTTCTTGTGTTTGTGAACTGAAATGAATACTAAAATAATTAATTGAAAATTATAAAAGAGACTAACATGAATTTTCAGCAAATAATTCAATAGATAAGAAACAAATTTAAAATTAAAAATGACTCTATTTCGATTTTTCTCTCAAAAATAAGTTCATTATTATTGTATTTTAAAATAAGCGATTAGCCTTCTTGAAATATCAGCTGTGTCTGAATTATATAACTCAATATCAAAAACCATACAATAATAGGGTTGAATTTTTAATATTCGCAACATACTTTACGAATGTTGAGTGTACAGAATGTTGTATACTCAACATGCTTCATATGCTGTAGAAATTCAAGAATTTAAAAAATGTTAATAACGGAATCAGACTGTAATAAAATGTATAAAATATACGAATTACAAAGGCACACACAACTTTACCGTACCCAATTTACATATTGTTAAGTACAGGGTATACAAGAAATAATAATACACACCGACGGCAAAACATGTCGAGGCGATGAAACTTTAAGATTGCCGGCATAATAACTGCTTTTGTTTCCTTCTATTTGTAAGACTTTTTGCTTTCAAATGCCACGTGGCTCTCTGTCTTCGTTTCTCTGTATTAGTGGGTGTGCATGTATGCGTGTGTGTGTGTTTGTTTGTGTGCGTGTGTGTGCGTTGGTATTTGTGTAGCGTTGCCAGGCAAAATTGTAATTCATGTTGCAATTTACGCTGCGCTTACACTTTCGCTTTTACTGTGCTTTCCTTTTTATTTATGTCAAGATTTGGCTGCCTTTTGCTAAAGTTGTGCGATGCCTTTTCGCATTTTGGCGTGGCAACAGCAACAGGAACAACTTGAAGTAAGTTAGTTGCCCCAAGTTGACAGTCATGGAAACTTCCGTTTCCGTTGGTCAGTCCGTTGCCAAGTTTTTGGGTCTCAAAGATAATTAAAACTTTTAAATCAACTGAATATGACAAGTTTCCAATGCATTAGCTGGAGATTGCAGCAATATATACATATGTAAACCACTTGAAACTGAGAAGACATAGCTGAAGCAGTGACTCAAAAAATGTGCCACAACTTAAGAATTACAAAATAAGCAAGTCGCTTTCACCATTTGGCAAAAGACGCCATATAAAAATATTAATTAAATGTTTTTTTTTGTGCTACTTAAGAACTTTTAGCTTTCAAAACCAGGGTATGGAATGAAGAGTAAAATTAAGAGAGAGAAAGAGAGGGAGGCAGAGACACCGCAATTTTTGCAATTAGAGCACATTAAAGTTTGATAAAAATAAACTTTTGCTGGCGCCCCAAAAAACAAATAGCATTTAACAGCTTAAAACACGCTGCGATTTTTTGCCTTTTTGTTAGACCTTCGAATATTTTTCTGGGAAGCCACGTTTGTGTATACTCACTTATATAAATATATATTTATATGTATATATGTATATATACACAGACGGGCAAAGTTTTGCTTGTCCTTGGCAGGGATTTGCCTTTAGGAGCAACAAGTCAAGACTTACGTATACCTACACCATATTCAGACCAACTTAAACAACTCCATTAGCTAACTTTTTTAAAGCCAGCTGAAAGCCAAATTTTTATCAGAAAAGTTTTCCATCAGATATTTGACCTCAAGCCAGCCCAATACACCGTGAGTACATCGGGCTGCGATGCGGCTATATATGCAAATATTTCAATGCTGTCTGCTTAAGTCAACGAAGCAGCTAAAAATGTATTTGATTTGATTTGATTAAAATCAATGCTAAGCACTTTGTAGTCAAGATACCCAACAATAGATGAAACGTAACCAAAACTTTGATTGAGACCGCAATCAATATGAAAACCATGACAATGCGCAAAATCAATAGAAACTCAGCTCAAAAATTGGGCATCAAAAATGTCAACTTAAAACAAAAAAACAAAATCCTTCAAATGTTCATAATGGCCACCAAGAGCGCATTTGCCTTTAAAAGCCGTTACACACTGTTACCAAAATGCGTACTTTATCTGTATGTATTTATAAATAGATTCTATATTTTTTTTATATATATTTTAAAGATGTTAAGCAAGTTCGTTTTACGATTCCAATTTAAGAGCTGATATAACGAATTTCTTGAAATATAATAATAGAACAAATGTAGCAAGTATACCAAATATATTTGTGATTCGCCAAAACCAAAAATGTTTCTGTAACTGCAATTAACGACTTTGTGATAAATTGCCAAGTTATTTAAGCTTTGATTACGTAAGTTAAAGAACATGGCAGCCCAGCGGCTACCGACCACAAGGTTTTGTCCAGTGTGTATTGGCTGAGGACAGACAACACTTCAACTAAAGCTGACTTCGACAGCAAACTCAACAAGGAGCAGCAGAGCAGTCAAACGCCTAAAATGCCCCTGGATACAAACCATAAAACATAGCACGATTCAGTCATGGCCAATACCTGAAACCTTATTAAATACTGCAAATCATAGCATACCTTTTGGGGCAAAATTCATTTGACGTACCTTTAGAACAGAATAGCGCGCTGATAGCACCGAATTTACCTACTCAGTGAAAATGTCGGCGAGGACACGATTTAATATTTAATCCGCCAGCTGGTCGAGAGTGCAAATGCACTCAAAAGTTGGCGTGGAAAACAGAAAAACGGCTTAAACGAATGAACAACTAAGACAAATATTTCAACTATGCGCGGTATTAATTCATCACTTTTATCTAATTAAATCCAGGATTCCGATTTTATTTGCAAGGCTGTTAGACACAAAATTAAATTTAGTTAGCATTAAAAAATAAGTCAGCGAAACAAACACAAACTCTGAGGTGAAAGACATGCATTATGCATGCTCTAAAATCGTTTTATGCAAATCCCCAAATGCTATTTACCACTCGAATTTCGGCTTAAATATTTAATGCCAATGCGGTAAACTGAATGAGTGGAACGAGTCCGTCGCAGCAGTTGTTTATGAGAGATAAAAGCAAAGTTCGCTGGTAATCCAAGTGCAATTGTGCATGAAGTTTACTCAGAGAGCTGGCGACAAATCAAGTTTGCGACAACAAATACATTTAAGATAAATTAATGTCTTGACATATCTATAAAACCAATTAGTCAGGCAAATGTTTATTGAGTCAACCTGCAAGCCAATCCAATTAAGTGTCATCAAATTGTGCAACATGATCATATAATAATAATAATAATAATTGCCGAAATGAAGTCAGTGAGCGCATAAATTGTAAATTAACATGCAGGAATATAATCAATTAAGTCAATTAAAATGAAATAGAGAACAAAGCAGCAAATAAATAAAACATTAAGGACTGAAGACTTTCCGAAAAGATACTCAGTTAAAAATGCACAAGAATTTAATAAATCGTTCTACAATTTCAATTACTCTCATCAGCAAAACTTAAAATTTTAAAAACAATTTATTTCCACTGCCGGCAAATGCAGTTACTGGCCGGATTATTCATCCCAAATGCAACAATCTCCCATTTTCACACTATTTTTTCTGGCACACACACACATGTCATTTGCCACGTCAGGAAATCCTCACACGGGAAATCAGAAACATATGTCAAGCAATTTCCAGTGATATGCAAATAGCGTATACATTTTTTCAAAGTGCAACAATTGAAATATTTGTAAAGGGATTGAAGCAATTTAAAGAGAATTACTCACCTCGCCGTCGTACAAATCGGAGGCATAGAGATGATCAAAGGGCAGGGCGGCCAATAAATCCAGGACAAACCAGCCACGAAAATAATTTATGGCAATCTGTTTTGAATTGGATACGACCTCACCTTTGCGTGAGACAAAGGTTGTGCGAAAATTCAATAAAATATCTGCAATAAAAGACCAATAGAATAACAAAAAGAAAGTAAAACGTTAGTGAGACACAAGAGAATACAACTAAAACCCCATATTGAGCTTTGAGCTAAATTCAATTCCCAGCCAAGAAGGCAAAACCGTTTGTCCCGCAAATGTAACAAATCCTTAACTGGACAACGCAATGACCAAAACGGACAACAAATCATCATAATCATCATCATCATCATCATCATCATCAACATGTTGAACGTTATGGCATAGTATGTACTTACCGACAATGAAAAGCGCCTCCACAATGACATCGGAGACCATGGTCTGACGATCCGCCTTGGCAAATGCGGCATTGTATGGGACCATCAATGCCACATAGAAGGTGGCGACCAGTATGACCCAATCCCATATGCCTTTGAATACGCCGTAATGGGGCAAAATCAAGCGTGACTTCTTTATCGATTGCGTTTTGTATTCGGGAAATGGTGCCTCAGTTGAATGCATAAAATTCTACAAAGTTCAAAAATAAATCAAGCAAGCGTAAACATCAAAAGTGAATTTCAATTAAATATACCGCGTGAAAGGATTAAGTTAAATGCACGGATTGGCGCATTAGAAAAATCTGCGGGTTAGTATAAATGGTTAATTCAATTAATGGCAAACTTAGCGCAAAGGCTAAGCACTAAAGTTGAGAGGGTGAAAAAGTTTGTCTACTAAAGTCGAATAAAGTATATGACAATTTTATAACAACAAAATCTACGATACGCTAAAAATTCTCTAATTTATAAAAATACAATTTTTAAATACTCCTTTACACATGTTTATACAATTTCAATGTGTCTTAAATTCTTTTCGTCTAATTATACTCAATACTTCTGACCTTAAGAATTCCTGTAAATTCCTTAATCAGCTAAATCGCTTTGCCCCTGACTCAATACTTAACAATTTCGATCTCTCTTAATTCATCTTTAAAAACAAAACAAATACATTAATTTTTTTAAAGACAAACAATATTCCTCTGAATCTCAAAAATTTCTAGTTTATTTCTGCATGCTTTCCTTTCTTAAGAATAATACATTTTTTTTGTAATAAATATCAATAATCAAAGATGTAATTTTTATTATTAACATGCATAATACTATAGATCTAGGTGTATATGCCTGGTGGTTACCAACTTTAAATCTTTAAAGCAAAACACATTTAATTGAATTTGAGTAGGGATAACCGTTTACTTGTTTTTTGTTGTGGTTTTTGTTAAAATTGTTGCTGATGTGGTTTTGGAATTGGGGGTTGAGTGTAGAAGCTGTCATACTCACATTGCCCAGCTTCAATTTGGTTTTGACACCGCCCTTCTCGGGCTTATAATGACCGGATAGCTGATATAGAACCGCACGACTGCGACGTCGTCCCATATTACAGCCGGCAGGTACATCCAAATTGTTGCCTTCACCGATATCCGCGTCGCTGCCATCGCCAGGCGGCGGTCCGCCCAGGCCGGGCAGGCCGCCCAATCCCAGCATGCCGGCATTGGAGCCGGCACGGAATCTAGCGCCCAGGAGTGCAGCTGTAAGGGCAAAAACTTACAGATTCGCAACACAACAATTTCAATTGATGCAGCACACAAGCGTCGACAATTGTATTATGATAATTTTATTTGGATTGTGGATATTGGATAATTTGGGTATTATTTTGGTATTATTTTGACGTTATTTATTTTATTATTATTATTATTATTGTGTCGGTTTAATTACAATGATGATGCCGGTTAGAGTAAGAAAGAAGAGCACAAAGATAGAAAATATACAGAAATTGTACAAATACAATTTGAATAAAATATCTGTTTATATTTTAGTATGTGTTTTTCATTTAGTCAGTATTGTTTTTAAACATTATTTAGCAATAATAGTAACCAAGGAGCACATGGACAAAAACATTTCAATTATATTTGATGCTAAGGTTAAACAAATTTTGTCGTAATGCGACACAAAGTACAAGTTGATTATGTTTCTTCTCTTTGTTAAAAATTTTTTTGTTTACCTTCACTTAACTAACATTTGTAGTTGCATAACTTTCATTTCTACTCAACGAGAAATTATTTGATTTTGCCAGCGGCATTGAGCAATACAAAAATATGTACATTTATTTACATGACACAATACAAGTGAATGCATTTCAAACAGACTATCAGAAATCAACAAATAAAATAACACAGCTTAAGTTAAAATGGAAAAATTGAAAAAATATTCTTTCAGCTTGCATTCGTAGAAATATTTTCATTCGCATAAAGTAAAACCAATGTTTACCCAAAAGATCAAGTCACAAGACACAAATGGCAAATAATTCAAAAATAAATATAACAAGTCACAGGCCACCAGGCGGATGATAAATTGACGGGGGCTATCCACACACAAAAGACTCATGTCTGTAAATTTGTTGGTATGTTATCAAGTCTGGCATGCACTGTAATCGACCACCAGGATGAAAGTAAACCGCAATCTCAACAAACACGCACACACACAAAAAGCACCGAGACACAACCTCAAACAGTCTCATTAAATTTAAGTTAATTTTATTTTTCTCGACCAACTCAAAGCCAGCGCGTGTTGCTATAAATTTGAATTAGCTTGATTGTGAAAAATTAGACCCAAAAATAAAACCAAATAACACAAAATGAATAACATAAAATGGGGGACAAAGCAGCATACTAATTATAAGAATTTAATTTCTGATTTTGTAATAAAGTGTAAAAATTTCCTTTGTTATCCATCCCTAAACTGGCTATAAAGTGTATAACGCATTTGATAGGCTTGGCCAGTTTGCTATGCGAATGAAACTTGAGATGTATGCATAAATTTTGTAGCAGATAAAACATTTTTTAAGACTGAACGCATTGGATTACTTTTTTATATATGTATAAAGCTGACATAGAAAGGTTATCATAGAAATGATGTTTTATATGAATTTTCATCATTACTGCAAAATAATTAGTAAGTGTATTAAAATGCAATCACGGAAATAAAACACTGCTCTTTCATAAATCGCACAAGGGTCTGAAACAAGCGTAACGAATTTGATTTCAATTTTGAGCCCAAGCCCGAAACCCATCGCTGTCATATCAAAATGCCAATTAAGTTAAGCTGACAGGGACCTCAATGATCCGGGCCGTGGGCCAGCAACATTTTTGGGAGTTTCCAACTCCCCAATTTGAACAGCACGTAAATTATGCCCGACGCATACACAAAACATCAATTGACATCAAATTGAAGAAAAAAAAAAACCTGGAGGCAACTGCTAAATATGCGCGATTCATTCGAGTGTGGAAAATGTCGAGAGAAGTGTCGCACATGCCGCACATGCCGCACACAGGCAACAAATTGTTAAGAGTACAGGACGCATTCCTGGCACGCCTAATGATGTGTAAAATAACGGTTAAGTGCCATCGCCGTTCACAACTCACATAAATGTCGACCGAATGATAATTCAATTGCCTTCAAATCTCAACCATCAAAGTGTTGTAGCATTTTAAAATCATCTGACTAATTGCTGGGCCTGGCCTGGCCCAAATCCAAGTTAATATGGCGATGACATTTTGACAAATCCCAATTTGCCACTGATGTCGATTGTCATTCAATGAGCCAGCCAAAATATTAAGGCTTATGCCAAAATGAATATTATATTCTGACTAGATTACGTATAAGCAGCGTGGCCCGCAAATATTCACAGTCGATATTTGTTGTAAGCAATGCAAATATAATATATACTTGCTATAAAGGAAGTCTGAAGAAATTGAAAATAAATTTGATTAAGAATATGCCATTCATTGGTGGTTGGTGGTTGGCAAGCACTAATTTGTGGGCTTGGAAAATTTAAGTTCGAAAAATGGTAAAAAAAAATAATCATTTAATGAAATTCTTTTGTATCGAAAAACTTATTTATAGAAAGCATAAATCGTAATGCTAGCTTAACAAATTTGAAAGTAGATCGAAGAAGATATATAGTCAATTGTCAAAGCACTGATAAAAAGTTAAACTCATGGGAAAAATTAGAAATCTCTTCTGGTTCCTCGAAATAATTTCTAGATATACAAACAAAAATGTTTAATTTATAGAAGGTATTTTAAATTAAATTATATGAATTTTAAATTAGTAATCTTTAATTATAATAGTAATAACAAAAAAGCTACTGAATGAATTATTGGTACTCATATAAAAACAACCTGCAAATTAGATATATTTCTTCTTCTTTTTTAGAAAAATGAGGAAAAGAAAAAGCATTGTTTGAAGAAGCAATTTCAGAATTGAACAAGTGGTTAACTATAAATAAAAGCTTACAACTTTGATGTGACATGCCGCACAAAAGCTGTCAACCACAATTGCGTTTTGGGTTGCTTTAAAACCCAAACTGTCAGACGGACAGCAAGTTCTGTGGCAATGCATCCGGCGTGCAACAGTTTGTGCAACAACTGAACGAATTATGTTGCTATTAAAATAAATGTTAATACTATTTAACAGAAAGACAGTGTATGGCAACAGCACTACACGATTTAATCGCTTAACTCATACGGAAAACTGGGAAAAAGTGATTGAGACAACTGCTGTTGTTTGTGAGATGCTCATAATTTGCGAGGACTCGGGACTTTGCATAGCTGCAAATCCACAAAAACCACATAAGACTGGCAAGTCAAGAGCAGTGACAACACAGTGACAGTGACACAGTGCTGAATAATGATGGTAATAAAACTGCAAATGAAACCTGCCACAAAATGCCAGAGTGCAAGCAACCATCAAGCTTAACAATGCTGCCACACAGCCCGACCAACCATTCCGTTCCAAAAATGTAACTCAGTCTACTCGACTAATCCGCATTAGTTGAATGCGCAATGACCTACGCGAATTATTTCACTCGAGGCGCACCAGCCAAACAATTCCCGTGTCATTCTATTTGAGACAATTCTGTGGGAGCATCCATTTGGAGTTGTCTCCCCTCACATCAATATTTAACCATACAATTCATTTTCTTTTGTTCCAACGTTTCTCTGTCCTCTGGGGAATTATGCAGACATTTCGTACTAACTTATTCACCATACACAGTTGTATGGTGCATATCAAATTCGGTATCCAATTCGCTAAATACTAACTAATACTTTTTTCAGAATGTATTTAGTATCTTAAGGTTGTAGGTCTAATTAGTAGTCTCTTGAACATACACCCATATACACACACTAAACACGAAAATGGCAAACGGATAATATTTTTAACAATTTCAATTAAATTAAAATTCCATTTGAATCGCCTTGAAACGTATTCAAAATTGCATTAAATTCGCATTTTATATTGCATTTCCATTAAATTAAATTCTAAATACACAAAAACCAGTAAAGCTTTCATTCGAACTAGTTGAATATAAGTTGGAAAATGCGTCAAATGCAGTTGAACTGAATTTGATTTAGAGCTGCACACAAATTTTATTTAAATTAAAAGAACACAAAAAAAGAAGTTATTTCGCGGATGGCCGAAGTTTGCATACCCTCTCCATTGTCAGTTCACATTGAAAATGCATTACAAAATAAAAATAAAAATAGGCAGGTGTTTTTGAAAATTATATTTTAGCTTTAATAGTTTGCCTTCATATATATCATCAATATATCAAAGGCCATAACAAGAGTATGATCGCAACTAAAAATCCATTTCATATAAGAAAATGGAAACAAAATTAAAATCGCACAGACAAGTATAGAGAAAAAAAACTTAGCTTGTGCTGCATGTATAAATATTTATTTTCAAATGCGAAAACTCAAAAAGCTATTGACAAATGTGCCCAAGGTTAACCAAAAAGTCTGCATACCAAAAATGCTACAAAGTTGACAAGATGATAAAGCAAAAATAAAAATAAAATGCAAATTTTAGCAAATTCGTGCAACAACTCTGGAAAACAGAGTAGCCGCTGACATGTACACAAATATATACAAAATTTACCTTTCCAAGACGTTTGGCTAATCATTAAATTAACTTTTGCACATCTGCTTTTTAAACTCATGGATTATTTAAGTCTTATGGCTTGGCTGTGGGTGTGGTTGTGGTTGTGCCTGTGTGTGTGTGCCTGTGCCTGTGTGTGTGTGTGTTTGCGTGTGTATATTCATAATTCTCTGTGCATTAATTGTGGCTGTGTTCATTGTTAATGATTGCTTGAAACTTTGTGTGCGAAAGTGCATTAATTTATGTGAATTCGCTGTTTTATCTGCTATCATGGCCAGAGCATATGCAATTTATGACTTACACTTTTAGTTTGTATTTTTTTTTAATTTACTTTTTTATATTTCGCCAACTCCATTTGTCTACTTACCGCTATCACATTCCTCGTTCACATTCATCTCCAGCATTTTAGTGTGCGTGATGTCCTTGTGCGAGGCCAGGAACAAAACCACATCCCGCTTCTCATTCTTAATGGGCACAATATCAAAAAGACACCAAAAAGGAGCACCTGTGCAGAAAAAGAAAATAAGCATTTATATTCAGCTTATCAAATTAAGCACGTTCAAAAAAATAAGAGTATTAAACAAATTAAAAACTAAGCTTATATAAAAACAGACATACTTGCTTAAAATACACTAGGAGAAAAAATAGCCTCGAAATTTAGGAAAGTGGTAAAAATTAAAATCGCCCTGAAATCTATAAAAATGTTCATTTTTTAGAAATAATTTCTTAATATATTAAAAAAAAAATACATTACTTAATAAGAGCAAATATTTCTTAAAAGTAGAAATTAAAACAATCGTTTCTGAAATTCAGAAAACTCGACTGCATTGTTAGAGTTTAGCTCGGATAAATTATAAGGTTTTTTTTTTAATTAATATGAATTTTATAAACTATCCAAAAAGTATATGTGAAATCTTAAAATACTAATTTTTAATAACAATGTAACTAAAATCGAATGAAAATGTTCAGTGTACACAATGGAAATTAGACATATTTTTCTAAATTAAGAAAAGAAAACCCCTTTCAGAATAATAAGGTGAGTTGCCATCGATGATAATTTCCAAATTACATGAATACTTTTTCCGAGTGCAACAGAGTAGTGAATACTACTAGTTAATTTAGTGCTTGAATATATCCAATTCAATCGAGAGTCATTTGCCTGTGGTGCAAATCGATTTAATTTGTGGTTGCATAGTTGTGGCCTTTTCGTCGCGTGCTGCAGAGTCAAATGCAAATTTAGTAAGCAGCCAGTTGTGATTGCCTCGGCGCCCTGTGAGGCACTCGTAGCTAATTAGCGCTTAATGGTATGCAAAAAATAATTGCATGCCAACGCAATTAGACCACAATAGAACCACAATTTTAATTATCAGAGCTAATTGTAAATATCGCTCGAGGTGCTTATGCCATAAACTAATGCATAATTAATAGTAACAATTCAGCCAAACTCATCCAACCTGTCTACAGTGAGTTAAAAGTTTTAAGCACAGTGCTAATTAGAAAACTTATAGACAAGCTAATAGCCTAGACAAAAAGACATAATATCCAATCGAACACTTCAAGATAGGTCGTTCTGGCTGCTGTTTAATCGTGACCGCATTTAAGCACAGCAAAATATACAAAAAATACATAATGCGAAACGAACGTGCGAAAATGATGCGAACAAATTTATCGCTTTATTGTGTTGTGCGGCACAAACAGGATCTGCTGGGCTGCTCCTGTGAGACTGCGACAGGCCACAGGAAACTAGTTCAAGGCAGGGCTACTAACTCAATAAAAGCCATCTGATGCGAGCCACGCACCGCAAAATTGATGCGGCATCGGTGCTGGAAACAGCAGCATCAGCATCAGCAACAGTAACAGCAACAGCATCGTCAACCAGTGTCTTAAATTAAAAGTCAATACGAATGGTTAAGGCTTCAAAAGAGTGCCGGTGGCAAGACTCTGGTGGAACCACTGGTGGTTAACCAGCTGGCAAACGACAAACTTTTTGTGCAACCTACGCACGTGGACGTGTGCCACAATTGACTTACAGCTTTTCACTTATTGCTCTTGTTGTTGTTGTTGTTCTTCTTCTTCTTCTTTTCGGTAAGCAATTGTGATAATCCCTTACAGCTGGTTGTGAAAACTTAACACAATTTTCTCTCATGTGGTGAACCACTGCTTTAAAGTTTTACCCCATAAAACACAGACCCACTCAGCTTACAAGCCAATGACACCAGCTGAAAACTGATGGCTTCAACAAAGTTTGTAATTGACACATAATTATTTATACAATGTAGGCTTAAGCATTATTTTTACTACTTCAATGGCTTTAATAAAAGCATTTTAAGGTGAATTGCGATATTTAAGTCAGTCAGAAATTAGCCGCCCTCCGTTTTATAGCCTGATTCCATTATTAACATTTCTTCCATTCCTGAATGTCTAGAATATGTAAAGTATGTTCAACTTTGCATTTTCCCATAAGGAAAAACATTGTGTATGATCAACATTCGTAAAGTATTTTGTGAATGTAAGAAATTCGCCCCGTGTATTTCATTCTTTTCTCGAATTTCGTGTTGATTTAATAAAATGAAAAACGAAAAGAAAATTAAATAAAGATAAGCGCCTGTTTAAAAATACAACTGTAATTTAATTAATTTAGTTTAATTTAATACAATTTAATGATGATTTAAACATTTGCACAACAGAATTCGAAATATAACCGAGTATATAAAAACAAACAATTTGACCTAAATTATGAAAAGAGGACACCAAAAAAATAAGCATTTTAATGTTGACAGCAAAATGGAAATGAAATCCTTTTTCGTTTCTTGTGTTGTTTGCTGACAAATGGTTGTAGTCTGTCTTATGTTTAAATTAATTGTTATATTTCTCATAAACACAAACAATAAGCACTTTAATATTGACAGCAAAATGGAAATGAAATCCTTTTCCATTTTTACATCGGTTTACATTTCTTGTGTTGTTTGCTGAAATGTGGCTGTAGTCCGACTTATGTTTAAATTAATTGTTTTTTTTTTACTCATTTCGCAAAGACAAATAAAAATAGGGCGATAGGCTAACGGAGAGCCATATTGGAATAGCGAAATGTAGAATGTGAGAAGTGTTGGGCATAGTGGAATCAGACTATTATATTTAGATGTCCTTTTATGATTTTATTTGCATCGCTTCCTGCATAAATTAAAATCGACAAGTATCTTAAGGATACTATGTTAATTTTGTGTGTGGTCAGCTTTTGCAGCTGTGCCACAATTTCCCCTACTGTGCCAGCTGATGCCACAAACAACGTGGCGTGTAATTTCCTCTTTGCCGAGCACAAATTACCCCAAATGCCAAATGAAGTTGAAAAAAAAAGCGTTTTTAATTAAAAATGAAAACAATTTACAACACAATTTGCCACGCAATTCAAGGTCTTTTGTTTTTTTTTTTGCCTTACCTTCCTTTTTGTAGAAAATAACTTCCAATTTTAGTTCCATCTTATTTGAAAGACTTTTCTCAATTTGCTGCTTGTGCTCCTCCTTTGTATCCGGTCCGTAAAGGAAATGACATGAACAGCCTGTTTCGGGTTTGTTGTTGTTTTTATTTGTTGTTTATTGTAGTGTTCATTCATTTTTGCATTTTTGTTTGTCGTCATCGATGTTGTTGTTGTTGTTGTTGTTGTGCGATGTTGCGCGTTGTCGTTGGCAAACAATTGAACAAAATGTACAAATACAGTAAAATGAGTATTGAAGTCTTGAGCTGTTTGTTCCGTCAACTTGTCCGTCTTTCCTTTTATCCCCACTGTCGCTCTGCCCGGCCTCTGCCACCCCTCTGCCCCGCCTCTGTTCTGTCGACTTACCCTTTTGCATAATTTGCGCGCGTGAATATCCTGTCAAGTCCACGAACCCATCCGAGCAATAAACAATTGGATTGCCATTTGCCTGCGCATTGCCGAGCACAAAGTTCGAGTCTGTGAAGTAAAATGAATGATGGAGCATTTATTTTGTGTTTGGGTAGATAGCATAACATATAGTTTTTGTTCCCTTCGTGAAGGACATCCTGCTGCTTTCATTGTCCGACCTAAGGCCTCATACAATTTGCTCTTTGACTTTAAGCTATGCCCCTACATTTATATACATGATACGTGGTGGACTGACTAACAACGGCAATCAGTGGTATTAATACGTAAATGATCAATAAGACGGTATTTTGGTAGATTTGTGAAATATCGTGGGTCAAGGCTACAAGTTCAGTTTTCGTGTTCGTAACAACAAATTCAAATTCAAATTCCAATTAAAACCTCCACAAAAATAACTAATGAATATTTGATGCACCAAATATTGGAAAAATGTGGAAATTGTTTCCAGATTATTTTATTTTTGGTTTATTCTCAGCTGAAAGATAGATTTATTCATTTTTTTCCTAAATCAATTCATCAATTTTTAAATTTTGTCAGATTTAATTGGAAATCATTTTCAAAACGAAAAACAAAGGATTTTTTTTTCAAATTCCGTAAATTGAATAAGAATTAATAATTCATAACAGCACACAGAATTATTGAAATGTTTGTATATTTTCAACAAACTTCATTTAACTGTGTTATGTGTTATATTGCCGAATGACATTTATAGCAGGTATTTGTTTTATTGGCTGTTCAACCTTCAGACCTGCCGGCCTGCAGCCAACAATCTATTATTTGAACAAATAAAAGTTTTCAACAAACAACACAAATTTAATTAAATTGCAGCAGTGCTCGGTTCTCGTTCTCGTTCTCGTATCTGTGTTGAGAATAAACTGAAATTAAATTCTTGCCACTGTCTGCAACAATTCATCAAAAATTGAGTGCCTCCCGTGAGAAGTTCCCCTGCAATCGTAAACACATACACAAAAAATGACGGTATGGAAATGCGAATACATGAAAATCATTTCACTGTTTTTATCTGCACTTCCGAATAAACTCGAGTAATAAAATAAAAATAAAAACATTAAAAATCATAAATTCTTTACTGCCAATTAATGGATCCGTACTGATTGCTGTTAAGAAATATATTTTTTTTTTAATTTATTACGATTCCATTATATTGTTCCACCAACTTTTGATATATTTATATAAATTAACGGTAAAAAATAACACTACGATTTTGATTACAGTCAAAGCTGATTATAGGGATTTTAAAAGCCTTCATTTCGAGTGAATCAACTCGAGTATTATACGCAAATCCCCTTAAAAGCCTGTGTCTATCTATTGACAAGACCATAAATAAAAGCGAACATACAATTTGTACTTGTAAAAAGGCAGCTTTGAGTGGCTATGAATAGACAGAATATCAATTTGCACTCAATGAAAGATTACCAGCTGCAACCCGCACATGAAGCTGTGAATGAATGATGAAATCAATAAACCAAATATAATGAACAGCAAATTTTATGAAAACATATAAAAAAAAAGTTTATTAATCATTTAGTGTATGTATTTGATGCCATTAGAAAGTTAAGTGACCTTAAAAGCCAGTTTAGTCTGCCACTTGCTGCTGGCCACATTCTTCTCATATTAAATACTTGACTGAGCAGCATACTGTACATACTCACTGAGGTGCTGACTAGACAAAAATTCTACACACACATTTATGTATATAGGTATATGTACATATATGTGAATGTAAGTGAATATGTATATATACACATATAACATGCATATATGTCACTTGCACACAGCTTGTCAACGCGCATTAAACTTGCGCACAACAGCAATTATACGCCATGTGCGCCCAGCAGACAAATCACTTACAGGCTCTGCCATCCAAAAATTATTGCCTGTCGTCTATTTATTTGGTAATATGTACTACAATCTGTTGGCATTACTTAAGACCATTAAAGTCACACTGAAATGCAGTAATTAATATAGAAAGACTACAGAGAGAGAGAGACTTCGGAGAGATTTATAGAGATATTGGCAAAGAGAACGATAAACCAAGCAACTCTGAGAGATAGGGAAAGGAAAACAGAAAAAAAGGAATATATAGCAGTGAGAGAGATAGAGACAAAAGCAACAGAGGAAGAGAAAGATGAAAAGGAAATACTTATCTATTTATTTAGAAATGAGTATTGTTCGCTTGGTTATCATAAACATTAAACTCTTATGCTGATATAAATAACAGAGTAAATTAAAAGATAAATTACATTGGTATTGCTCTTTAAAATGTTCTTACAGTAAACATTAAAAAAATCGCCCAGAAATTTAATAATCTACCTAAAACGTATATCGATCTGAAAACTAGAAAGTTTTTCTGGTTTATAAGAAATTAGTTTTTGTTTTGTAAGTTTTTTTTTCAAATTTAATTATATGTATTTATAAACCTCCTAAATTTTGGGCAAATATGAAATTTTAAAATACTAATTCTTAATATTAAGCATTCTGTGTACTCATATACTCATAAAACAACCTGGAATCTTACAAATTTGTTCTATAGCGAAATTTACCCTTGAATTAGGAAAAGAAAACACCTGGTTTTTTTAAAAACAATTGCTTAATAAAAAGGTGAGCTGTCCTTAGTGCCAAATGAACGGTGATTTTATAAATTTCGAGTTGTTTTCTCTGAAATGATGTATATTTTTAATTTATAAAGGTATTTTTTATTTTTGTTTTTTGTCCAGCAAAAGCTGGCCTAAAATAGACATTTTATTATAATTTGTGAAACCTTTGTAGCAATCAGATAACAAGTCAGGTCTCAATGTGCTTGTTACATCAAATTTCAAAGTTACAGGTAAAGCAACCAATATTACCCATAGAGACCATTAATCACTTTGTTAGCCCCCTCGAAGGGTGAAATGTTGCAGTGTGAAACAGTTGACAAAGAAAAGATACTGGTTGCCATGAGAAATGTCAAAAGGGCCGCATGTCCATTTAGCTTATTTGCATTTTTGAATTGTCAGCTAATGAAATTCTCATTGTTTAAAGCTGAAAAGTTAAACAGTTAACAGTTTTATTTTTGCATTCATGAAGAATTGAAAAGGTTTTGACAAATGGAAATCATTTTACGAGTTTCCTTGTGCCTGAGAATCCATTGTGTATTCCGTTGCCTGGCCACAGGACACAATGCAAACCCAAAAATTTACGTACATCTGTAGTTTTAACTTGCCAGTGCAGATTTCTATGGGAACACACATTGTCCTTGTCATTGTCATCCTAGTCCACCGCTCTAGCCGATATGCTGTGCGTTGTTCGCGTGCCAACGCCAAAACTCAAAGGACCGATTTTACTTTATATGCATGCACCCGCATTTCCTGTGACATTTTTTATGAGTTGCCCAAATGCCGCTTGGACGGTCTTATGCATACATAGCGTTATGTCCCATTAAAGCACAGGGCCCTCTCAATAAAACTCCCATAAATAATACATTGCAAATTATGTAACGCTGAAGGACTAAGTAAATATCGCAAGTATCATTTAACTTTTGCATTTTATGCTTGCCCATTTCCGCAACGTGGCATTTCCCTGCCCATAAAATATTAATCAGTTCAACGAGCTGAGTCGTCCCTCTATGCACATATCTATTTAAATCCTGTTAAATCATTGTACATTTTGTTTCCTTGTCGCATTGCATGATAAATTTAAAACTTTTGTTTCCTATTTAATTTTTTGAATTCACGGCACATGTTGCACGTAAAAAGCCGCTGTTTTGCCCAAATGTAAGCATGCAACATGTGATGCGATTTAGGTGGTGCTTCATTTAATGTGAAACATTGTCACCGGTATCTTTCTAAATTAATCAATCTTGTTCATTTTATTGTTTTAAGAAGTCCACTTAATAGAAGACAAATGATAACAAATAGGAGGTTTTTTCCAAACTAATGGGATATTATTAATTATTATGAATTTCTCTGTATCCAAACACTTTCTACACATACTGTATATAAAATATATATAAATTTTGCAAATATTTGTTCGCAGCTTGCCAATATTACTCCCCAAATTATTATTAACGCGTGTACGAAAATTGTTCTAATAATGGAACTTTCTGAAGGGTTTTCTCATTCGACAGACAAGTTTTCTTGTGATTACATACAAAAAAAAATCTTTATCAGCAATAATATGGTTTTTTTGGACTTGATTAACACCTTCTTTAATAAAAAACCTAAATTCCTTTCTCATAATATTAATAAAATTAGGACAGTTTGCTGGAGTTACTCAGACGGAATACTCCGTGAATCATTTTGCAGTTTTCTTTTCATGATTGTCCACAACTCTTCCGAATCTCATTGTTCATGGATATAATACCCATTGTCGGCAATCCTCTTCACTTCTGCCATAAGAGGATTTTTGTTAGATAGCTTCAAAGCAAATTCGGAAAAGGATTGTAAGAGATTAGTTGCAAAATTGTTTGAAAATATTTGATAAATGCGCCAGCAATTAATAAGAACTGGTCATGGCTTATTTTGTGGCACATGCTTACCAGAACAGCCAATTCTTTGTGAACATGTATTGATGTTTCTAAGAAAACAATTTACTTTGCTGATACCTTCGCAACTATGAAAACATATGCTACAGTCTAAACAGAGACAGAACTGGGCACAGAGTCAGTGAGTGTCTATCACTTTAAGCAATCTATCATGTAGATAAATATTATTAGATAACAATAACAATGACAGTTTCCATGGGATGCATTTAAGCACACGTTGTGGAACAGTTTCACCTAATAAATGGAGGTGTAAGTGAAAAGAATCACATGTGTGTCTTATAAAATACTCTTATGGCACAAAATACTCTTTTGGGGAAAATGTCCTTGAACAATATTATGATTACTGTTATTTCTTGCTTGTTTAATAAGTGTTCACTGAACTCAACCCTGATTTCTACACAAAAATGCACAAATTTAATTTAATTTATGTCAGAGTCCTGTCAGAGTAAATTACCACAATAAGGCAATATAATTAAAATAATTGCCAGTAAATTAGCGCCGAGTAAGCTTCTTATTTTCCCCTTAAATATATATATATATATATATATATATATAAAGGGGTGTAGCCAGCCAGGCGTGTTTCGTAAAGTAATGTTTTGTATACATTTTAATCCAAACCACATTTCTTTTTTGTAAAGTAAAGATGTAGTGGAACAGATGTCCACCTGCCTCCGCCAGCGAATGCCCTCGTTTATATAAATGTTTGTGTATAATATATCTTTCGACTTACGCGTGCCATCGAACCGTGTGGCAATTGTGTCCAGGAATGTGTTCTGGGGCGCTAGCAGCCCCTTGCGGGCTGGCATAGGAATGGTGGCGGCCGGTGGCGCCTAAAGAAGCGCTTCTTCAGGTTGGGCAAAACTGCAAGAAGACACAAATGAGAGACACTTAATTAAATGAACAAGCTAATTTCGCTGTTAAGCATCTGTGGTGGCGTTAACAAGTGCAATTATTTTGCTTTTGATATTATTTGGCTCGTTGTTGAGGACAGATCAGATATTCAACAGGCTCACACAGGCACTCACAAAGGACTCTCGCATGGATTCATTCATTTTGTAATTTTTTTCTCCAATTTTCTCCGTTTTTCAACACTTTGTGGTTAAACAATGGAGTTAATTTTCTCATCGAGCAACGATGAACAACACTTTTAATTTGCAATTAAGTTAATTTATTGCAACACACAACAAGTCATTAATATTAAACTTTAAGGTAACAGCAACAGTCTTATTTTTTATACCCTATGCAGCTATGCACCAAATTCGATTTATATATATATATATATATATCTTCTCGTATTTTTCTGCTACTCTTTTTTTATATAACATTTTTATACCAATCGGAGATAATCTTGATATTGCTCAAAGTTTGGCTTAGATTGATAGTAAATAAATTTTATTTAATGGCTATTCAAGCAGCTACCATCCTCATCTTATTCTCCCTACACAAATCTCGCATTTTGTTGTCAGGATACTCGAAATTATTTGAAGCATTACAGCTGCTGCAAATACCCCCAATACCCAGAAGTACAGGCAGTATTGAAAGCTGAAATGGAAAAGCACTAAGCCAACATCGAGATGTATATATTGCTGACGTTTTTAATATTACTTTCTTTTCTTTTTTTTTTTTGCAACACCCACAGACAGCAGGAGCAGCGTTAACCACTCAGGTGCGGCTTCTGGTAAATTCTCAGAGACTCCCGAAGGCAACAGCAGGAGGCAACAATCACCGAACAGCCGCAAAAGCACTGACAGCTGCTGCGACTGGCAACATTGTTAATATATACATTTTTTTATTATTTTTATTAGTAAATTCCGCTAACCAGCGATAAGAACAGCTGCACACATACACTGTGAGCGAGGGTTAACCAAATGCTTCGATTCTTATCAGTCAAAATTGACATTTGATGCAAACCACAAAGTGGCAATTGATTAGACTTTATGGTTATGAACAAATGGCACTCACTGTAAATAACGATACATTTCGAAAAGGAGATTCAATATCAACGATGTAAACAGTGATACGAAAACTGAAACATATCATTTAACATCAACATGAACATTTTTCCAGCCTTAAAAATTTAAAATTTATACATGTATTCTGTCCTAGTCATTGAAATATTAAGAACAGTGACCGCAACTATTATTTTGTAATTTATTTTTATTTATCTAATGTAAAAGTAGACTATTGTGAAATATATGTTGATTAAAAGTAAAAAATAAATTTATAAAATTACATTATTTTTTATTTATTATTTTATTATTTTTATTTTATTCTCATGAGATGTGTTGCAGATTACCTGTTCAGAAAGTTCAATTTAAGACTGCTAGTTTAAGTTAATGTCATTGGATCACAACACGCCCACTTTTCTGAAATTCAGTCAACTGATATGTGCTGAGACATGTGGCACGTGTGTTTGGCACCGATAACAGACGCTGCGAGGCATAGCGCCAATAACGCCTATCGTAACCACCTTCCCGGGTAGTCAGGTTCCATTTGACGCACTCAGGTGCAAATTGTGCACACAACTTGCAACATATAATTAGATTCCGAATGTAATTTTTAATTAATATGCCAACTAAAAATTTCCTGTACCCCACCGCCAACAAACCGACACTCTCATCCTTAAAAGGAAATATTTTGCATTATGTTTAACCACAAAATGTTCATAGCCAACACATTCGCTGTGCTTCGGTCAGAGGTCCACGTGCAGAATAGCACTAGCATATGGTTACTTGATTCTGGTTAACCCAGACACCCACTACGACACACAGCCACACATGCACACAGACACACAGACACATACTTTAACTGACAGCAAGTCTGCGCTGCGTTGGCAGTGTGTGCAATTTCCGTTTCCGCATTATTCCACCTGATTAGACTGATGATATGAGCACTCTCCGGCACCTGCTGCTCATGTTTATGTTCAAGGGTTTGTTAATCGAAACCCTGCTGCGGCAGTGTTACATTCAGTCTATTGCAGGAGTGCAATAAGAGGAAATTGCAAATGTGAATATATAATCATAATCAATACACAGATCAGATACTTCAATTTATCTCAAATTTAATCAAACAAATTTGGTTTCCGGTGCAATAAATAAACTCAAAAACATTTATCAAAACTAACATTTGATAAATACGTTTATTAAATTAATAAGAAAATAAATAAAGTATACCTTGCAATAATATCAAAAATAAAATAGAATGGAAAAATTAAGTCTTATTTTACAGTCAGTGTTAAATAATCTACTTATGCATTTTTGTCTTTTTCTTTGTATTTTAAACAAGAAAGTTAAGTTAAATTTTAGTTCATTAAATTCATTACATTTTATTTTAATATTATAAATTAGAAATTCAATATTTAATATTGCATCAGCATTCCTCAAGAAAAGTTGTTGGAAAACAGGCAATTATTTTAATGCAAATACTTCAGGTAATGCGAACTCGTTGACTTGTTGACTATATACTTGGAATACGACAAGTGAAGAATTTGCTTAGCTGAAGTGCCTCTTTGAAGTAAATTAATTTCATAAAATTAAAATAGATTATGGAAATAAATATACACTCATTGCTAAACCAATGGCAACAGCTTAGAATAAATTTGCTTTTACCTTAAAGTGAAAAAAAATTAAACAAACAGATACACACAAAGTGAGCAACCGGTACCTAAAAGGTTCTTGTAAAGCGAAAACGCTTCTGGCATTTTTAATTCCAATATATTTATATACAGATATGTGCGGAAGGCAACTGGTCGTGCGGCACGTGCAACATAAAAAGCGGCACGGAAATGCGATAATACATTTCGCATTTTTTTGCGGCTGAAACTTCACACACTTGGCTGGACGCAAAATTCAACAAAAGAACAGAAGAATCTCATTTGATAGTATCGATCAAGCAATACCCTTTTAAATAATAAAACTACGCTATACTCATGATCCTCTCTCAGGATTAACCTTCGACAAATATGTATTTATTTATTATAAAGGATCAACCTTCGTCAAATATGTATTTAATTATTTTGACAAACTAAGCAATCTTACCCGTTGGGATACATTTTATTGACTACTGGAAATATGACTTAGATCGAAAGAGAACAGCGTGTGGGGCTCGATATATTTAAAGCATATGCTACGGCAAATATTATCGATCGAAAGACCTTTGCGTCAAATACATTACAATAGTATCGATTATCTAAATCCGCTGGTGATATATGCATATATGAGAAATTGAATATGTAACCATAATACGCTCTGATGGGGTAAGCTTAAGCGTATTATGCAACTAAATTGGCATGACCTTTATTTTATTTTATTACAGCAACTTGCCACATGCCACTTGCACAGTAGTTCTCAGAGATTTGCTTTCTGCAAATGGCAGGGCCACAAGGAATCATCCTTTTTGCCGCTTCGTCGGACCTATATAATTTCATTTATGATTTTATTGCTATTAACGAGCAGAGCAAATTGAATATACATATCCGATTCGCAAAGAAGAGTTTTCATAGTTTACATATTGTGGCACATACACAGCTTGAAAAGACAACGCCGTGGCACAAGGCCATGAAGTGCACAGTGTACAATTTGCATTCATTGCATAAAGGTGAACGGGGTAAAATCCAGTAATTAAGGTTAAGCCTGGACACGGCTCATGTAAGTAAAGTAGAACAAAAATTAACCGCAGGTTCATGAAACTTTTGTTTAATGGAGAATATGCGAACTGGAAAATTTCTGCCCAAGGGGTCGAACAGATGCTCGGCATCATCGGAACCATCAGTTGGTCTGCAGATGGTTTTGAAATTATATTATTTACACTGTTGCATAGCAATTAACAGCATACCTGTAATACAAACTTTAAATCCATGCAACCAAAAGCTAGATTTAAAACAAACAAATGAGTTTTCTTTATTTTTTAAATCACGAGAACTTTGCCAAGTGTTTTTTCTAGAGAAAATATATGATGTAACAAGTAAGATACTGTAGCTCGACCCTTATATATACCCCGAGCCAGCTGTTAAATATATGTACGACAGTTACAGTGGGATTGCAGTGCTGTTGTGGCAACGCTGGCTAACAGATCTAACAGCGGCATAAACATTAATGGAAGAAGAAGAGTCTCAGAAGAACAGCAAAACGAGAGAGTCGAGTTCGTGAAGCGCAGCGAAGAAATAAGTCGTTGTTTTATAAAGTCTAACATTACGTAGTAAATCCAATATTTATATTTTACTGTAATATACTTATAACTATAATATTAACAATAAAAAGGACATAATCAGTCCTACATATATAATAGCTTAATTGAAAAATTTCACTGCATCCAAATGTGAGCATTATATATTTATGTAAATACATACAAACATACATAAATACACGCATACGAAATCGTAACGGGTAACGGGACTATGCAGAATACACACAAACATATTTACGCCCGCGTCGATTATCACGCCATCCCTTTCTCAGACCTGTATCGATATTGGAGAATCGGTGGCAGTTATCGATCAAAAAAAGCATTCTACTGAAATCATACTAATTACGATTTAATTGGTATAAATATTTCATCTCGCAATAATAATAATCGTTATTTTTTGTACATTAGAGGGCAATTATGATTAACAACACGCTTTTATTATTATGTATGAAAAATGATATGGCAACTGAAAATGTTGATTGATTAAAGCAATTATTTGTAATTTCCTTAAGCTTAATCTGCTTAAATAAAATCAAACAAATATAAATATGCGTGTAAGCTTAACCTGCTTAAATAAAAACATTAATATATATAAATATGAAATGGAATGCCAAATATTAGATACCCTTAAAATGATCAACTTCTTGGTAAAGCAATCAAATATAAGACTCAAATGAACAAACTGATAAATAGGATATACTTAATGTATAGTTTTATACATCAAGATTATATTTCAAATTGGATAAAGTGGGATTAAGTCAATATCTTAACTAAAACAAGTCGTTTTCCGTAGTAGGATACGGCATCAAAAAAATTATTATTCAAATTAAGTACAACTTTAAACATTTAATATTTAAAATAGTCGTAGTATAAAAATAACATTACGCAATAATTAAATGGAAATTAAAAACATATAAAACATATATATATATATATATCTGTCTGTAGCTTACCATTAAGTAACCATAGTTTTGTAATTTTCTTTTAATTTGTTACAGTAAAACAATTTTTCTCAGGTCATCTGCAATAGTCTACTTGTTATACCCATCCAACCTTAGCCATATTATGTGTAAAGTGTATTTGTGTTATTGCTGGCAAACAATATTTATATTTAATTGCACATTAGTCAAGCCTCAGTGGCTGGCATTATTTGCAGATTTTGATTAACGAGTGAATTAACAATTCAATTGCTTTTGTTTTGCTTAATGCGTTTAGTTTCAAACAGAGCTCCGAAATGTACACAACGCCCTTGGCAATTTATGTCATCGTCTTATGGCATCTACTGGCTCATCAGGCTGCGGCCAAGGTGCGTATACGTTATGGGTGTGTGTGGGTGTGTATGACGTGAATAGGGATTAACTTGAATATACGAGTACAGAATGACCTTGAGCTGCAGTTCGTGAACTTTACATGCATCCGAGGCAGCCATCCAAATGCCAATCTCTTGGCAAGCGTCAACTGTGGCCTCAGCAAGAATCCGAAGCGACGCACGTTGAATATGGAATTTGTGTTGGTGAAACCGCTTGAAGTGTATGATTTCGACATAGTCATTGTGCTGCCACGCCGCACTCAGAAGTTTGTCGTGCTCAATGTGACCACAGATGGCTGCCAGTTGCTCTCCAATAAGAATCAAGTAACCCTCTTGCGCATCATACGCGACATACTTGACCGTTACAGCAATTTTCCCAAGCATTGCCCCTTAAAGCAAGACAAAGCCTACAATATGCGCGGCTTTCGTCTGGATCTGAGTCTGATACCAGCTGTCACGATAGAAACGCCAGTTCATGTAGAATTCAGCTATATCAGCAAGCAAGTGGTTCTCTTCAAAGGCTACATAGCGGCCAGTGTGCAGCAAACCAGCAGTGGCAAGAAAAATAAGAAGGGTGCCTAAATTCAGAGGATTCCACAAAAATATAAATATGTAAAATAAAATACATTCATAAATAAAGTTCCAATTTAAAAACAATGATTATCAAAATTTCAACAAATAACACATTATTTATATTTATTGCCAAATTTGTAATTAGTAATATGTGTGCAGTTATGTATCAATAAAACCTCTTGTTGTTGTATGGATTGAGAAGGGATCTAATAATCGGGAGCCTGAAGCTAGTATTTCGGCATCTGTATATGATTTGTCAGTTGGTTCTGAATTTCTTTAATAATTTTCGAACACAAATCTGCAGAAAAGACTAGATTGTAGATAGTGACTTCAAATTCTTAGTGAAAATTTTATTAAACACTGCGAGGCATTTGAAAACTTTATTCCTTTCTAGAAACGCTTTAAGGTTTGGAGAACTGCACAAGCACAAAATGAAGAAATATGCTTCAACGAGCAGACTTAATAAAAATATTTATTTGAGAAAACTCATAAAAATAAAAAATATGATAAAGTGGAGTGCATCATGAAATATAGCCATATATCATGATTATATATGATTTTATAATTTACTGATTTTCATGGCAATTGCTCAATCGAATTCCTTGCAATTTGCTAAGATCTCAGAGCTGATGGGCAGACGACTGAAATTGTGAGAACATTTTAAGCTTATTAGCAGGACTATAATATCAACTGATTATATTTGACTTGCTTGACAAACTGACAAGTATGGTAAGACTCAGAAATATGATTACTCTTTCCAGACGTCTATCTTTGGCAGTACTCAATTCGGTTACACTTTAATATCCCTTTTGACGTGTTTTTATGTCTAAAAAATGTTGACAGTCGCACAGAAACGAACATATGGCCCTGAAGTTAATATTACAGAAAAATCAGCCAGCTGTCTGGCGCTGACAATGCGAACACTGTTGCCACACCTGATGTTGCAGCCCTTAGACACGCTCCGACTGTCTCTCTCTTTCTCTCTCTCTCCCCATTTTTGTTGTTATTGTTCTTGCTGTCTCTATCTCTGTCACTCTTTCTGCGGCAATTTGTTACAAGGCATTCAACAAATGTTGTTCAATTACCTTTGTACACACACACGCACGCAATGGCACACATTGTTGCAATCACTAACATGGCTAACAGAGCAATTGTCTGTCTGCTGCCACATGGCGTTTGACAGTTGTACAGCCAACGACAATTGGCAACAGCCAACAGCTAACAGTCAACAGGCAACTGGCAACCCGTAACTGGTAACTGCTACTAACAGTGTTATCCATGCACATTCGACAGTCAGTCCACAACCCATTTACCATTTCCCATTTTCATTTTCATTTGTCGCAGCCTGTTTGTTAAATGATTTGTTTCAGCTCTCATTTGTGCACTTCGACATCTGTTATACACTAAGAAAAAAAGTGCACTGAAATTTAGAAAATCTCCATCAGTTATTCAGTTATTTCTTTCCAAAAAACAAAGGATTTTCTTTTCTTAATTAAAAATTAATTAATTGTAAAATGTGTATTGTATAATATATTATCTTTCTTTGTCTCATCACAACTCCTGCTTAAAGACTTTCCACACATCAATATAAAACACTCAAAATATTTATTATGCATTTTTACTTTTAACACCCTTTAACAATAGAAATAAGCATTTCTAATTTTAAGAAATGATTTGTAAAACCAGAAATATTTCCCTACTTTCAGGGCGATTATTTTTCCAAGTGTAGTCGTTGCTGTAATGCTGTGTCTGCAACTGGTTCTTAATTAGTCTGTAGAGATTTACATGTGCTCAGCTCACGGCCCATGCTTTAAACTGGGCTGTCAGCTTAAGGGTGACAATAGTAGCAACTGCTGTCAGCATTGATTTTGCTACAGTTT
Source organism: Drosophila quasianomalipes (assembly GCA_035043665.1). Lineage (NCBI taxonomy): Eukaryota > Metazoa > Arthropoda > Insecta > Diptera > Drosophilidae > Drosophila > Drosophila quasianomalipes. The sequence goes on from JAWNMU010000095.1 coordinate 141,668, forward strand.
GCCACAAGTTTGAGTTTGGCATTAAATCTCCTTTTGAATACTGCTAATTTGACTGCCTTTGTTGTGCTTGCTGCCTACTGCCTGCTGCTTTTGGCCATTCTCTAGTTAATTTATGAAATTTCACACAGCTACAATTTACAATTCGTTAAGTCTATGATTATTTCATTATGTCTATTAAGTGAAACAGTGTCGTGTGCCTGCAACGTCTGACCAACTTGGCATCGAGCAGCCAAGTATTAGCTAGAATCCAGCTCATGTTTCTGTCACAATAGTGCTTCAACTTAGGGAGAGTCTACAGACAGATTTCTGCTCATGTTTCTGGCAGAATTAATGTGAAACTTGCTGACAAACTCGATTTGATTTCATAAAGCGATTCAGTTTCAAACAGATTCGCTTTATACTTTTCTGCTAAAACCAACAAGCACTCTCAAAATTTATGGAACTTTGTTTTGTTTTAAATATCTGACTTGATTTACCAGTTATGAAAACTAGGAAAACGTTTTATTATTTATACAATAAATACTTAAATTATGTTCCTAATGTTTAGATAATAAAATTATGCATCTATATTTACAAACCATCAACTAAATAATATATAAATAATAATGCTTTGCTTTCTTTTAAGTAGCTTCACTTAACAATTTACACCTTTGTATTTAGTTACAAATCAAATTTAAATCAGCTAAATATTATAAAGATAATAACGCTTTTGTTTTGTAAAGTGTCTTCATTTAATAAAATAATAATACCACCAACTGGGTGTGTGCAGATAAGAAATACAGATCTTTGAAGGAGGTTTAAAGTAATCTACTCTCAAAGTTTGTCTTTAAAACTGTGCTAGAATTAGACTTTTGTGAATTTTGAGGGTGGGAGTAAGCGTGGCCAAATAAAATATTTGAGGAGTCTCCTAGAAATCTAGCTTCCAAGTTTGCAGGGAGTTACTAGTAATATTCTTTCAAAATTTGTTGATTCTCGCTTACAAATTATGGAATATAATAAAATATAACATAATATAAAATCCACATTTAATGGCTCTGACTCAAAAACTGCAGAGGATACAGTCATTATCGACTTTTAGTGGCGTGGGCCAACCTAACACCCAAATTTAGTAATTATAGCTTTAAAATTATAATAGATATGTAGCTTTATCGATTTTTATCGATTTCCCAAACTCGTAGTGGAGGACATTGCACATAACAAAAATACTCTGGATACCTTCAGTGTCAGAGCATAATAATAATAATAATAATGCTATAATCTAACTACCATTTTAGTTGGGTCTCGTTAGACATTTTATTTTTTAATTAAAAGTTAGGAAAGCTAACAAAGCTTAGATCTTAATAATATTCTAATATGCTATACCCATTTCTCTTAAGCAGCACTTTCAATACAATTTCCAAGGGTATTTTTACCCTTTTCACTTGTGTTGCATATTAAATTTACCGCTGTTAACCTGTTGAAAATTTCCAGCTAGCTTAAAAGCTCCCATTATTAATGAGTTTTATTTTTGCTCTTGCTTTTTTGCACTCGGTTAGTGCTAAAGCGAGCAAACCCAGTATTGATAAGCCCCGTCCGCAAATTCTTGTGGTTAGCCAACAACCGGGTTCCCCTTCGACTGCCATCCCCCTTTTGCCATCAATAACAATATTCCGCAAAATGTTTTAGACGTTATCCCAAGGCCAGAGTCAACTGTTGGCTCAACTGCTCAGCAACTCATAAGTAAAGCAACCCTCAACGATAATTTTACGAGTTGCTATATAGCATATGATGAACGGGCCGACTTTTCTCTCTTTCAACCTACCACAAAAAGTTGGGAGTCAAAACTTTTTGGCATGCCATAAGAAACTTGAGCATATTTTCCGCACGAGTCTAGCAAGATTTGAAAGTTTTTTAAGCTTTTCGTTTCGAATTTTGAGTGGATTTTCAATTAAAGACTGCCATGAAAAATTCATTTTATATAATTAATTATTGCCAGATAAGACATTGTCAATGTAGCTTAAGGACATTCTTGATGAAATATTACTTTGCATATTGTAAGTGTTATGGACATATAATAAGTAGAGGAAGAGAAGCAGCAGCAGCAGCAGAAGCAGCAGCAACAACATCAGCAAATTCAACTTTCATGTAAAAAGTCATTTTCATGTTGGGTGCAAAATGATGGAAAATCATCTTTCGAATTCCCCAACTCACTGGCCTTGAAGCTGAAGCGACTCATGGCAATATCGCACAGTGGAGCAAGTCCTTGAAAAGCATGGGCCAAAATCCAAGCTCCGCGAATTTAAACAAATGTGTCTAATAAATGGACGATTATTAAATAATAGATAAATATTGATCAGCCGGCACAAGAGATCATTTTGATACACTATAATATATATAATTCAAAATTTACAAATTCCTAAACAAGAACTGAAAAATTAAACAATATTTTAATTTTTCGAGAATCGTGTTTAAATTAATTTAATTAAATTAAAATAATCGCTTAATTTTATCAACTGTTTTTTTTTTTTTTTTTTTGGCTTCCAGTTTCGAGATTTTTTCCAATTAAAATTTGTTGTATATTTCTTACAGTTAGCCCACTGCGTGTTGGTGCCGCAGCCACAGATATTGTGCCGCCACCAGACGCCTGCCTCTGTTGCTGTCAATTTCACAGATTAATGCGCGCACATTTGAACGCCTTGGCAAACTTACATTTATTATTGACAATGGCAAAAGTTTTTGCTCTGGTCACGAAGCGTCAACAATTGATTTGCACAAAAATGTTTAAATTCGCAAAAAGTTGTATTTTCTCCAAAGGAAAAGTGTGTAACTGTCTGTTATGCTTTATGCATAAGTCTAATAATACACAACTCCCACTCCTAGTGTGGAGTGCTATATGTATTTAAGCCACAGGCCTGTTGCCAACATATGCGTATTGCCCAATTTAGTGTAGTAGCCAGAGGGCCCTGAATAGGATTCTACTTATTGTAAAAATGCCCAAGCATAACAACAAAGGCAAGCTTACCATAATATTCAGCATTATAATCGCCAACTGCCCGTTGGCCTTGAGGCTATTCATAAATGTTACGCTTATTTCTTGCTCAACGAACGTTGAACCCTTTAAGTTCTAGTGAATTCATTGAGATTCAAGATGTTGCCTTTTAAATTGCGTTGGTCATGCAAATTGTTGCTGTCAGAAATGTAAATAAATATATGAAAATGATTTCTTCCTCGAAAAAACAAACATTTTGATGTCAGCAGAGTAAGTACGATCAACAAGCGAATGCAATAAGCGTTTATTCTTGATCGAGATAGGCGACCGATTGTTCCTATATCAGCTATATGATATACTTCGGATATATACCGAGTTTCATCAAGATTTATTTCAAACTGAGGCAGTTCTCGACATATAAGAATAATAATAAATAACTCGATGCTGATCGAGAATATCTATATAACATATTTTTAATCAATTTTTACATATTTTTTTGGTTAATAGAGCCATGAAATATCTTTTGTCAAAACTGCGATATCATAAACAAAACACATGAATACTTCAACAGCAGCGGTTTTGATAAGTTTTCACTGTGGGAACATGTGAAATAATAAAAGATAAACCATTTGTAGGCAATCATTTCTGTACTTCACAGTTGAGAAACCCTTGCACTTTTCTTAGTGATACTGCTTATCGGAACTAAGCGAATTCTAACAGAATTTTTGTGGCTAACTAAAAATAATAAAAGAGCTGATAACAAATGTTTGTGGCATGTGCATAAATAAAAGTGAATTTGTTTGTGGTTAGAATTGAAGAGCTATAAAAACGACACTGGCTGGCTTCAATTTCCACAGTGCGCTGCCACAGCTCGTGCGGAGAACAACTTGAACGTGTCCTAAACATTTTTGTGTTAACTCAACCTTGCCAACCTTACCAAAATGAACACGGATTTGAAAGCTCTGGAACTGTTGTTCCAGCGTCCGCTGGAGCCAGTGTTCACCACTCGTGATAATGGCAAGACTGTCTTCGATCTGCCCGATAATTTCTACACGGATCGCTATCGCAACAATTCGGTGGAGGTTGCTACCCGTTTCGGTCAGAATGTCGAGACCAGGATTCCGTTGCGGGAGTTGAGCAAAGTACCGAATCTTGACTTTGCCGCAAAGCTGGGCAGGAAGGATCAATTCTCGTTGTTCAACTCTCTCCACAGAGAGATCGCGGGTCAACTAGTTCAACTGTATCTGGATGCGCCCAACTTGCAACAATTCGTTTCACTGGCCGCCTACACGAAGTAAATTTGCATTCTATTTAAAATTTTTCTACAATAATCAAATGGGCCAATGGTATTTTTGCAGGGATCGCGTGAATCCCGTGCTGTTCCAGTACAGCTATGCTGTGGCTATTGCCCATCGTCCGGATTCACGCACTGTGCCCATTCCCAACATCTCCCAGATCTTCCCGGGCAACTTTATTGAGCCATCCGCCTTTCTGGTAAGCGCTTAATACACCCATCATATAAAAAAAACATAATTCTTACACGAGATTTGCGTGTAGGATGCACGCCAGGAGGCATCGGTGATTACCAAGAGCGGTAATCGTCCCGTTCTGGAGATACCCGTCAACTATACGGCCTCCAACCGCGAGGAGGAGCAGCGTTTGGCCTATTTCCGCGAAGATATTGGCGTCAACAGCCATCACTGGCATTGGCATTTGGTCTATCCGGCCAGCGGACCAATGGAGGTGGTCAACAAGGATCGTCGTGGCGAACTCTTCTACTATATGCACCATCAGCTGATCGCCCGTTACAATGTGGAGCGTATCTGCAACAATCTGAAGCGTGTGGCGCCACTCAGCAATCTGCGCGACGAGGTCATCGAGGGCTACTTCCCCAAGATCCTGTCGAGCGTCAACAATCGCACATATCCGGCACGTACCTCCAATCAGCTGCTCCGCGATGTGGATCGCCCAGATGGCAGCATTGAGATTTCCGAATTGGAACGCTGGCGTGATCGCATCCTGGCCGCCATCGATCAGGGCTTTGTCGAGAATGTGAGTAACACGAATCTTACACAGGGCAAGCCCTAAGAGTATCGGCATGTTCATCTGCCAAATTCTTTATTGCATTTTTGCATATTTCATTTAATTATTTTTATACTCTGAACAAATGCAAAAGTGTGTAAAAAGCAGGAAGGAAGCATCCAAAAGTGTATATATTCTTCTTCATATTTGGAATATATGTTCTCGTTACTTATTTTATCTATAACTCGCCCGGGTTCGCCATTATCTTTAAATATATAACAAATTCCGATAGTAATAATAGCCACAAATTTTGAAGGTTTAGCCAAATTGATACAAAATATTCCATTTCACATTATTGATGAACTTAACAGATTTCATTAAGATCAGATAAGAAACAGCTAATCTTATTCAGACTAGATCACTTTTGATTAATTCTTACTGTTTACCGCTTTCGTATACAGGCTCAGGGACAGCGTATTCCGCTGGATGAGCAGCGCGGAATTGATATACTGGGCAACATGATTGAGGCGGCGCCAGCGCTCTCCGTGAATAGCCAGTTTTATGGCAACTTGCACAATCAGGGCCATACGATTATATCGTTTGCCCACGATCCCGATTTCCGGCACTTGGAGGACTTTGGCGTTATGGGCGATGTGACGACGGCTATGCGTGATCCGATCTTTTACAGGTGGCACGGATTCATCGATGGGATTTTCAATAAGCACAAAACACTGCTGCCGGCCTACAACAACGAGCAGTTGGAGTTCCCGGGTATCAATGTGACCCATGTGGAAGCCAAATTGGGAGCAGCAAATGCACGGGCAAATGTGCTGCTAACCTATTGGCAAAAGTCGGTGACCAATTTGGCTGCTGGCCTGGACTTTGGACCCGTCGAGGACGATAATGTATCGGCCTCGTTTAGGCATCTGCAGAACGCACCCTTCACCTACACCTTCAATGTGACGAACAATGGCGCCAGACGCACCGGCACCTGCCGCATCTTCATCTGCCCCAAGACCGATGAGCGCAATGATCCACTGCGTCTCGAGGAACAGCGTCTCATGGCCATTGAAATGGACAAATTTACCGTAAACCGTGAGTAAAATGCACTTGAGCACCCATCTTTTTCGGGCAGTCACTTAAATCATTTATTTATTTAAGTATAAAATGAGTAAATTGGGTATATAGGTTGACCTATTTGATGTCATTCATTTAAATAGATATCTCCTAGTATCTTAAAATTTCACATCTGCAATGATTTTAGATAGGTTGAATTTATTTTCATAAAATTCAATTTAAAATGCTTAAAATTGTACGGCAAGGAAGCTCTAATCTAGCTCTAATCTCATTACTATTTTTTGAGTATTAGAAAGGAGTTTGCCAAGTAAAAAGGTTTTTCACTTCTATTTTTTATACTTTTATTCGAAGTATATTTGCTTATAACGGAATATATTTCTGAAAAATAGAAAAAGGCCTTTCTAATTGTAGAAGTTCTTTCCCGAATATTTAAAAATTATTTCCAAACTTTTCAAGCTTTCCCTTTTTCACTCAGAAAAAGAATCAACGGAAAAATTAAAAGGTTTTCTTGTTTTTTAAATAATTTGTAAAAATATGATAGTTTTTCTATTTACAGATATATATATATTATTAAGTTATACATTGCTAAAAAGTAGAAATGCAAATTCTTATAAACTACAGAAAATAGTAATGAAATTATTAATTAATACTAGAATTCTATTTAACTTAAAAAAAATCCGCCTGAAGTTAAGAAATGCAAATGCTAATTTTTAGAAAGACAGCCGTAAATTTTAGAATTCTACTTGCCGAATTTATTATTCATAGCCTTTACTAAAAATCAGGTAGATTTTTTGTCTAAGTGTATCTAAGTTGATTTTTAAAATTTCAAGGCGATTTTTTTGAGCAATTTTGTGTTTATTTCGAGCAATATTATTGTGTGTTTACAGTGGTGCCCGGTGAAAATACGATTCGCCGCCAGTCGACAGACTCCTCGGTGGCCATTCCATTCGAGCGTTCGTTCCGCGCAGTGGGCGCCAACTATCAGCCGACGGCAGCCGATGAATTGGCACGTTTCCGCTTCTGCGGCTGCGGCTGGCCGCAGCATCTGCTGCTGCCCAAGGGCAAGCCGGAGGGAATGCAATTCGATTTGTTTGTCATGATTTCGGACTATAGCAACGACTCGGTCGAGCAGTTAAGCAAGTGAGTGGAGTGGAGTGCATTTTGGCATTTTGTGTTTGGCAATTGCTAATGAAAAATATAAAATAAAATAACACACAGCACACCGGACGATGCCTGCAGCACGGCGTACTCCTTCTGTGGACTCAAGGACAAACTGTATCCGGATAGGCGCACCATGGGCTTCCCCTTCGACAGGCGTTTGCCCAACGCAAATCTCACCGAATTCGTTGGCGCCTTCACAAACATGGCCAAGACGGATTTGACGATTAAGTTCAATGATCGCACTGTTGGCTAGGAAATCACCAAGCTGGAAATCACTCTTATTTACCCAATATTCATATACATATACATATACATATATACATATATATTTGAGCTTCATATGCCGCAATAATAAAATTCAGTTACAATTTGCTCGCTAAATATTTGCCCTGCATTATTAATATTATTTATATCAATCGCATTTCTTGGCTAGCCACAGATAAAACACCCCAACAAACACACACACACACAAAATACACACATCGACATATACACACACACACACACACACACACACACACACACAAGTGCTGGCGTTTATTTGCGGCACACAAACACGCCCACTAAGTGGAGGGCAGGCGGTAAGGCTAATCCTATTAGACTTCAAAGCCGTCTCGTTCAACACAAACTTTCGCCTTGGCCGTGATCCAGGCCAAGCCTGAACCTGAATTGGCCAAATCATCCCCTGTCCCATTCCATGGCCCACCCCTTTGTTATCCTGCCACATTGTGGCAACAAGCAGGCGACGCTTCTCTTTATTATTAGTTACTAGCAAAACCGCTGCACGTGTTGCGCTTATTAATTTTTGTATCTTTGCGACACGGCGAGTGGCACAATTAATGCTGCATACTGCGGGGGGGGCAAAGTTTTGAGTGACTCGTGTTACAAACTCGGCCAAAACTTGGCTCATAACTGGACTTTCGATTGGTCTTGGAGGCGCCACAAGCAGCTGTCGATTGTGCATAGGTTAACAAATTGATTTTTAATCGCTTAACTGGCAGCATATTGCTTATCGGCCTCAACTTATTATTATTCGAATACCAGCTGCGCCCAAAATATTAATAGTGCTAATCTTAGCAACTTTTGATATTTGATATCCTTGCTAAATACCATTATACATTACCTACCTTAATACAGTTATTTTTAGGCCTATTTATAGACCTGTAGGAACACAATAGCATGCCGTACTACATCGATTCTTTTGAGCCTTTATTGTTACTGCTTTGTAAGGATTTCACAGGAATTCACATTGTGAAAGAATTTATTAGAATAATTTGAAGAATTTTCATTATAGAAAAAAATTATCTTCTGCCAAGAAAAGGTCACAAAATTTAAATATAACTATTTCCCATTAATTTTATTATCTTATTATTATTATTATTATTGGTGGCCCTCATGCACTGTGGTAAATTAGATAAATTGTTTCCCCTTTTGAGCCAATAGCCTTTAAATCAACCGTTATTCCTGTGCGAATCTGAGCATCCTTGTCGGTTTGGGGGTCCGATTTTAAGACTTGTTTCCCGACACAATCTGCTATGATGTGCATTGAGGATTTTTCCTTGATCGATATTTTGAAGTTGTTGTTTTTAAAAGCAGCGTGCACTTTTTAAAACAATAATTTCCGATGGAGAACTGTACAAAAACGAGCAACATATAGTAAATTATTGTTAAACAATAATACAGAATTTAAAAACAATTATCCAAAGTGTTAAAAAACCTTGTAGACCTCGCCCAATGTCCAACAAACTATTCCAAAATGTGTTAAATTGTCTTAAGTTTGCTTATTTATTTTTTGTATTAGTTATTCTCATTTCAATCTTACACGCCAAAATTATGCACGTTTTCTTGCATTATTTTACTTATTAATTGTTTTATAATGTTTAAAAAATATATTATTGTATATATCCTTTATATTTGGTATTATATAAATGACCAAGTTTAAGCATTGTTGAAAAATGATAGCCTAAATGAAATCTAAGCTTGAAAATTTCAATTTGTTTTCTTTTAACATATTTTATTACCTTTGCTTACAATCAAATTAGGTTAGAGCAACAAAAGCATTTTTCTGTGATATAAAGTCTAAAACCCCACAAGAATTTATTCCCAAATAAAAAATATTAATAAATAGACCAATAGCAGGAAAATGCAAAGATGAAGAAAAGTTGAAGAAATTATTTTAGGTGGGCGCATTGAAAAATACTTGAATTTATTTCGTTGCCCAAAGCTAATAACTGCAGGCAGCCAATTTGGCATAACTTGGCCAACTTTATACACTAGCTGAGGGTCCAAGCAGAAGACCAGTATGTGGTTCATTTTATCCCTATTTTTGTGTGAGTTTCTTTCTGGGGGCATTTGTTATTTTCTCTCTCTCTCTCTCTCTGTGTGTGTGTGTGTGTTTGTGTTGGGCATTAATGTTGCTTACGTGTGTGGGGCTCACTCTCCCGTTTGATTTGATTTTATTTGCCCTGGCTCTGCTTATGCAAAAACATTTGGCAACTTAAAGCTGGGGCTCTGCGAAAATATAAGGAAATTTTAAGTGCTGGCTTAGAGATCTCCAGCACATATGCTTGCGGCCAGAATATATACATATATATATATATATATATATATATATTTATCGTAGTATTCTCCAGCGTATTTACATTTGGCGTTGGGTAAACAACATTCAGATGAATGTTTACTACAATATCTGTGAAACCTTACAAATAATTAACTAAGTTGCCCAATTGTGTGTGAATTGTATTGTGGTTGACTTGCAACCGACCAGCATCAACTATTGTACACAGAATTCCATATTGCGAGGGCACATGTAAGTTTTCTTGAAGGCCTTTTGATTTATTCAATGCACACAAATGAAATTAAACGCATGTCTCACAAGCTGCTCAAATTGCCAACAGCCCATTAAAAAGTCAATCAAACATGGATAAACACAAAAGCGTTCCGAAAATGAGTCAGCAGAAGACGAGCTTGATCGACGAGCAAATACCCCTTCAACAAGTGTAACAAAATAACTTAACATACAAAAATGTATATGGAAAATTAAATTCATGCAGTTTATGGGCAAATGAATTTAAGAAATTCTTTTCGTTGAGTGTAGGAATTAATTAATCTAAAAGTCTGAAGGTGATAAACATATTCCAAATATGGGACATGGTTAAGCAGACCTTGCAAATGAATGCAGCATAAAAATCAAGCACCTGCGAATAATATTTGCCTAAAATTAGCAAATGGTGGCAATTTGGTAATTCGGAAGAAAATTGAAAATTATATACTTTCATATGGCGCATTTTCGCACGCCTCGAGGAGTGAACTGAAACATGTGCTGTTTGCCGTTGAGTTAGGATTTTAGTGTGTATACAATACGATTTATGGCCATGGGACACGAACAACTTGTTGTAGTATCAGCAGCCATGTACTATATTTCTTTCTTCTTCTTTTTGTTTTGCCCAGATCTATAAACAGCTGTCCCCGCACAGAACACTGTCTGTTTATAATATATGCGCTATTTTAATAACGTTGCCAAGTTCATCGGCTGCCTAATTGCGCATAAGCTACAGCTACTAGCTACAAGCCACACCACCCCAAACCCAAAGGAGAAGTCATACAAAATGTGTGCCAGAGAGTCCGAGTCAGTTCGCTCTTGTGAACGCACTCAGGCGAGCTCGTCTACTAGATAATATGCGTAGTCAAGTTGAATTCCAAGTGCGTAACCTACTCCCTTATACGAATATATGTATGTGTGTGTGTGTGAGTGTGTGTATATTCGTATGTATTTGCGCATATATTTCGGGGTATTGGCAATCTGTAATGCGAAACGATTCACGGTTTTATGGCCAGGCTTAATGATTGCAACATTTCTGCACAACAAAGCAAATCTGATAGCAGCCCTGAAGGACCAATGACAAGGAACTGACAGACAACAACACACCTGTAGCTGTGCTACAACGGGTATAAGCGACCAAAGGTAGTTATCGCCACATATCTGAACAAAATGAGTATATTATGTGAACTGCTTCATTTGAACTAATACATACTTAGAATGCACGCATTCAATGTTAACGCTTAAGCAGATCATGCAATTTAACATATGCAGGTTATATAACAGTCTCTTCAGGGGATTAGCAATTATGTTAATTCGTGGTATTTAAAGGTCGATCAGCTGTCCGCTGCATTCCCCATAGTACAATCATAGACATGCTAATTGTTTGCAATTATGCTTTCAGCTGTATTCACATTACAGTACGCTGTTAAGCATGGCATAGATGAAAGAATTCGAAATAAAATATACCATTAAATAAGCACGTTTAAAAGCAGTGCTTGAATGGCATTCAAAGTGCAGCAGCAATGTTCAAGGATGGTAAATATTAATTTTATTTTCTGTAATAGATAGAAGCCGAATAATTGCAAATTGCAAACATTTCTGTTAAATTGCAAATTTATAAATGGCCTATTTAGGTAAGATAGTTCAAATATGAGCTCAATTAACTCACAAATGATATTCAATTCTTTTGTCGCTATGTGAAAACATTTTTCTTTTTGCTACGCGTGCAGTTTTTTTTTTATAGTCTTTCACTTATTCAATGTTTATTCAACATGTCCACGAGTTGCTGACTTTTACCTTTCTGCTGTTAGTACTGAAATTAATTACTAATAAACGAGCAGCGCCTGTTTATAGTTGGTCTTGGCCTCGTTTTTGTTTATCGCCATTGCTGCCATTGAATCGAGCAAAATTTCAATTCGGAAATTACTTTAATCTGCTCCAGCTTCTGCAATCAAAGTCCAACTCATAAAAAATAAAACATGGCAAAACAAAAAATGGTTAACAGCACATGCTATTGTATATGCGATATGCTTTTTATGCACACGACGGACGCGCCGAGTATAAATAAATAAATTAGTGGCTGCCACAACAAACATCGCAATTATAAAATCATTTAATATGTATGAATGTTAATGCGCCTTGGTGTGCACATCTACACTATGTCACGAAAGTGTTTTGACACAGCAAGAAAATCGAAATTTTCGAGATTACCTCCCATTATACTTAATATTCATTAATCCGAGTCTACTATTTTCCGAGAAAGCCCGTTTGATGCGTGACCTTCAAAGTTTTCACCTAATTTGCTCGGACCAAAGATTGAATAATTTTGGTGTTTAAAATTTTAAAGCTTTTTATGTCAATGAATCATGATAATTTGTATTTACCTAGTTGAAAGAATTCCACAGAATAATAGAGCAATAAAAAGAAAAATTAAAGTCAATAATAAAGGGAATTTTCTTGCAAAAGAAATTAAAAAACGATGAATTTTTCCCTATGTCAAAACACTTTCTTGACATAGTGTATGTGTGCGTGTAGGACTCGATGCCGTATGTTCAGCTGTCTGTTAAATAAACGGTGCTGAATACTTAACATAAACAACATGTTGAATGATACTTAGTCGTATTGTTTGACAGAAGTACTTGGATCAATGAACTGCCATTATCTGTGATTTTATAAACTTAGTTTTTTTTAACGCACACATCTAGCAAAGACACTATTATTTAATATGTGCATATCCCATAGATCACATCAAGTAAGTATCGATGCTCGCCGTAGACGTAAACACAAGTATTCTCTGGAATTGCCCCGTTAGAATTGAGTGCACACATCTGCCATCTGTCTTTCTCTTTATGAAATCAATACGGTTCTTGCATATGTCCATACATATTCATGTTTAGCATACGCCAATTGTGAATTTCCATTATACATTATGCGTTACGCTAAATTAAAATCGGCAATAATGGATACAGCCGTTTGAAAACAATTGGTACACACGACCAGCAAGCATTAATTAAGAGACGACTGGACTGGATAGAAACTTTGGTGCCAAACATTTAGATGTCGAATAATATTATAAATGGCTTATCAAGTATAGGCTGTGGGATGCATTTCTAGCAATTTAACATTATGTTAAAGTACATATTGGTAAATTAGATCCATCTAAAAATATTTGTACAAGCATGGTTCCCCTCTTCATAAGCTAAGCGTATTATTTTATTTTTTTAACTGTCTCTTATTAATGGACTTAACTATGCGCTTGAATAATCTAGATGACAGGGGATTTGTAAAGACCCCTATGAATTACTACTAAGTATAATCAATTATACTACCATTTTGAGCAACTTAAGACTTTGAAATGATTATTTAATAATGAAAACAATAATAATATTACTTAAACAATAAATTAGAATATTTTTTCAAACGAAAAGTTTTATTTTGGTAGAAAAGAATTTTAGCTACATTTTATGTATAAATAATCTTTGAAGTTCAGTTTATGTGTAACTGTAAAATAATGAAAAGAAATAAAACAATAACAATTCTTGTGAAATCAAGTGTAGCTTTAAAGAGATGCAGCATTTTCCATACAATTACATTAATTCAAGGCAGAGACAAACAAAAATTATTTTATATTCATTCATTCACTCGGGCGTGCAATGTGCATAGAAATACGCATATGTGTGAGTCAATATATATAAGTGTGTGTATTGTGGACTTGTGGCTCGTTGCAACGAGAAAAGTGGAAAAACAAAGCATTTTCCAAGGCAGACAGCTGTCATTATCATAAAGTTTTGCCGCCTAGCAAAAAGTTAAGTAAGATGTGCGAAATAAACACAAAACAAAACATGCACTTATATATATATATATATTTAATTTAAGATAAGTGCATACTAGCTTTAAACATTAATGAAACCTCTAATTTAAATAGAGTTCTTACGCTTAAAAACATATCAAATTTCTTCCGAACTCTAAGTCAATTAAAATAACAAATTCACACTTGAAAAAATTGCATGTCAGACACGAAGAGACAGGTCTCAAGGAATATACAATATATATAGACAAGCATATTGATTTACAGCAAAAATATCATGCGGAATCTACGACATTTAATCCATGTGAGACCTTGATGCAGACGCAATGCGCCAGGCTATTAAATCGACAGCTTCTGGGCGAGAAGGTCAGAAGCGATGCTCCGCAGTGGAAACGGCCTCAGCCCAATGTGCTGAGCTCAGCGCCAGGATTGCCACACATTTCGAGACTTGTGGCAGTTCTATGCCAAGGGACAGAAGCCCGCTGCCTTCACTGAGCTACAGCGTCGCCTCATCGCAAATCGGGAATGTATTGATCAGATTAAGAACTAGGAGAACGAACAAAACCACGAAAAATATGATAAAATGTATGGGGAGATTGTAAACTGCTTTGCCCGCCCACATTCCAGTCACTGTCCACCAAAGAGACTTCATCGCGGTTCCTCACGTACAAATGTTCGTCCCAAAGCAATCGAAAGATGGTCAAGTGTTGGGCAGGCAAATCATGAGAAGAAACTGAGTGAGAAACAAGAGCACAACCTCAGTGAGAAAGAAGAGAAGATAAGTGAGAAACTGGAGAGCATAGTGAGGCAGAAGCAGGAGAACTCACTGAGTGAGGAGAACAGATTGAGTGTCAAACAGGAGAACAAACTGAGCGAGAAACGGGAAAAGATAAGTGAGAAACAGGAGAAGATAAGTGAGAAGCAGGAGAAGATAAGTGAGAAACAGGAGAACATACTAAGTGAGGAGAATAGATTGAGTGACAAACACGACAACAGACAGAGAGATCAACAGGAGATCTCATATGCACAGCAAGCCACAATCGCCTATACAAATGAGTGGGACGCAGCAGATGGGCAATCAAAGGTAGGAACCCCAATCAATCGAAGGCAAAGCTATACATCAAATGCGTATTCAGTGTATAATTTGGATGTCGACAGCAACAAGAATCCGGAACATACTGTGCAGGATTACGTCCTGGCCTTTTTTGCTGCAAACTATATTGACTTTGATATTCCTCAACGAATTCCCAAAAATTGGTCACACCAGTTTGAGTCGCTCCTCATTCGATTGCTGCGAAAAGAGCTACACAAAGACAAAAAACCTTACAAGAAATCTGTCAAGGAATCGAAAAGAGTGCCGAAGGCATCGAAAACCAATCCCGATCTGCATAAAAAACAAAGCTGCGAAATCTGTCGAAGAATCAACCACACCGAACCCCTTCAGCTGTATATGATTGAAATGGAGGAGCGGCAGGGACAAGAAGAGCTCAAGCTGTATTACAGATGTAGATTGGCGACATCGTTCAGTTCACCATTGAAACTTTCGATAAGGCAGCCCCGCAGTCAGACTTCTTCGGTTCAGCTCACTTCCAGCAGGCTCGAGACGCATCTATGCGACAAAAGCTGGTTGAGTGCTTTAAAATACTCTGCGATTGCCAAATAATTTTAGATAATAAGATGAAGCAACAACAGTGCAACGAGCGTTGTCTATAAGCTTTAATCTGAGCTGTGATTGAACTAGTTCGCATAGACTATTCGAATCAGTTCACTCACCGCTCATTTGAAAGTTTAGAAAAAGGAATTATTTTATTGTACGATTTTTATATAAACGAATAAACAAATAATAACATTTATGCATTTATCTATCCTTAACATCTTTGGTATGCCGTAATGTGAATATCCTTGGATCACAGAATGTCTCACACAAAACACGCCACGAGTTTAGTACTAAGACTGTAACTTAACATCTGCAACTTAACATGCAACTATGTACTTAACATACAATATCGATATCACCAACTTGAAGAAGAAACGATGACTCGTAGGTAAAGTAAAGTGAGCAGGCCTGTTTTAGAAAGATAATTTAGTTTCGACTGCCGCACACATTAATTTCGTTAAAAATAACAATCGATGTATTCCGTATGCCCTCTGCTTAGTCGGAATAATCTGATAAACGACAGAAAGTTTTTTTAAATGTCTTCTACAATGCGTTGCCCTCTTCAAGACAGGGCTAAGAGGTAAGTTTCGTATATTATTTTCAAACAAAATGACATGCTCATATTTTAAATCACATCTGATACAATTGAAAAAAAAAAATGAAAAAAACGTAAAAAATTTGCAAGTGGAAAATCGTGAATGATGAATCTTTTGCAGAGCACCAAGAATCTGGTTAGCAACAATGACCGTTATGGCCTAAATCCAAGGCTGCTGAACCGGAGCTGCCTGGCGAATAAGATAAGTACACTAAAGCCGCTGATTAACAAGCTGGATTGGTTGAATGACTCGGATTCACTGTTCCGGGCCTATTGGAGCTACCTTGCCAGCGGCTGCAAGAAGCGGCAACTGGACATACGTCGTCGCATCGAGCAGCATGCTGACTTTGTGCAACAGCTCAAGGATAAGAAGGCTGCCTCGTTCTTCAACCTCTTGACCCATAACAGGCAGCCTTCCTTCACTGAGACAGATGTCTCGAATCTATCCGCAGAGTGTGCAGCAAATGATATATATAATGAATTTGTGGATTGCTTTCGTCGCAGATGGAGCTGCAGAACAGTGAAGCATCGCAAACATGAGCGCTCGAGACACACACAATTTTCGGCGCGGAGACGTGAAGTTGATGATGCTTTGAACAGACTTCAGAACACAAGGAATCCGTATGATATCGAGCAAATCACACAGAAACTCAACCGTTTGAATCAGCTGCAATTGCAGCATCCATCTCAATCCATTCCCCAAAGACTGATTAGGACAAAAATATACGAGGACTCTTCGAAGAATTCCGCAAAGGTTGTAAAACAACAAGAACTGATAGAAGATACAAAAATTAGACCCAAGCCAAATGGGAAAAAGTCAACCGACAACTTTGTAGGAAATCACCCACGAAAGTTGAGAAAATTATTGGGAAAAACTAAGAAAAATGCTAAAACCAGTCAAAAAGCATATGATGAAGTTGATCAAAACTCGGATAACACAATAGCGTCAATTGATATGTTACGTAAGTTTCCACTTAAAGGTGAACTTCCCACAAGATTTTCTAAATATCGAAAACAAAGGGAATTCGTGGATGGTAAGAATGAAGAATATGTTGAGGATGAACAAGACTCGGATAATAATACAATACAATCAATTGACATGATAACCAAACTTAAAAGTAAACTTCCCACAAGATTTTCTAAACATCTAAAAGCAAAACTCTTCAGAAAACGCGAAAATGAGCCAGATCAGAAAAGAGATAGACAACCAAAAGCTAGTACAGGAAAAAGAGAAAGAGCGAAAAGAAGGAGAGAAAGAGCGAAAAGGAGAGAAAATGAGAATTCTTACGAGAATACAACTGAAGGACAATTTAATATGTTTACATCTAAAATTGCCAAAAAGATGAAATCAATTCCAGGAAAGGAAGACCGGCCTAAATTAAAATCCACATTATCATTATCATCAAAAGAGCCGACAAAAATTGAGCCACTTAGACAGTTACTTCAAAAACTAGCCATCCTAGTTCAAATATAACTTCAGTTTAAGACGTGAAAAGACCAGTATTCATTCGTTTAGAAGTTTAGAAGAAGAATCACTCATACCTGAAGAAAAAATCAATAATCGAATCGGCAAAAAGAAAGAGCACAGTAATTTTAAGGTACATTCTTTTCACAAACATGTCAATTATCATAATCCATATAAACCATATAAACTGAAGAAAACTAACGTAAGTTTATTAAAAAAAGTTGAGAAATCTGATGAGAAAATCGAAGATAAAATTCAACGAAAGAGTTCGCTAACGTCTATCAATGAACTTCATTTTACACATAGACAAAAGTTATCCTCATCGAGTACCTTCTCCTGGAACTCTCGGCCTATGTCGGCGATAGCACAGAAAAGCGGGGATGAGCAAGAGGAATCGATATCACCTTGCACGGATCTGTCCACTGAACTTATAAAGTTCGAGGACATAATGCAATTATTTAAAACGGATGGAGAGCTTGCACAAGAAGATAAACTACAAACCGAAGTGAAAAAACCCAAACCCAAAAGGAAGTCACCAAAGAAAATCAGTAAAGCGCCAATGGAATTGCCAAAGCCGGAACCCAAGACCACTTGCACCATCTGCGATCAGCTGAGACTACGTCTTCCGACGTGTAAGCATTCCTACATGCAACAGATGCAACGACAACTCAAGAAGCTTGAGCTCCGTTTCTACTATAATCAGATGATGCTGCGCAATTGCCAGCTGGAAAAGCAGCTCCAGGACCGGGAGCATCATGCTAAGGACTATCTACTGTGTCCACTCTGATGAGCAGCTATAGAGACTGTCCGAATCCTCAAATTGCAAGTAGTTCATTCAACTACTCAGCCTGCTGTGCCCAGACATTCATTATATTCAGTCGACAGTCCATTTCGTGTGCGAATTGCCCTTGAATTTGTGTAGAAAATTGAACAGAATTTGCACGCGATTTGGTCTGATTGTCTGGCTAAGTGATAAGCTTTCAATTCATCCAATAATGGCGACAATTATTTTTAATATTCTATTCGAATTTGTCTAACAGAAATTTTAATAAAATTACATGTAAAAAAATGTATATTAGCGAATGAGGTCGACTGCGACTTGCCCAGAAGCCACCTGTTAAATATATATAATTTTTTTTGTTTTATTGCCGAATTTCACTTTTTTCACACACCTGAAAGTGCTCTCATTCAGCAGGCACTGAAGGGTAAAAAGTAAGGCATCTGGCGTAAGCCAGTCGAAATGGATTGAATAAATTAAAACTGAGCTAATTTATGAAATATTAATTGCGTAAAACAATACAATTAACTGAATATTTAAGAGCAAGTCTAAATCGCAGCGCGATATTATTAAAAGGCTTCGATCTGATGGAAAATCTTATGTAGCATTACAAGTAATCATTGGTCGCTCACTTACAATGATTCGAAATGCAATTAAACTCGAACCATCATCCGAGACTTGGTAGACCCAAAGTATTATCGAAAAGATAACAATGTGAAGAGCTTTTGGACATTGATTTCCCTGGAGAGATGCCAAAACTTAATTGGCGTAATAATAGCTATACAACCAAATATTAAATATAGTAAAGTACAGCACACAATACTCATTTAACTTTATTCACAACGATTCATCTCTTCCTCTTGCAACTGGTGATCCCCACTGGCGTGCTACATATTTTTATTCATAAGCCCAAACTGAAATCGTCCACTTGTGGCAAACGCTTCCATATGCATGTAACGAGGAATTACGGTGGAATTACAGTTGAATTACAGTAGAATTACAGTGGGGTCGGAGTGAAAACGCTCGCAAGACTCCATTTCGAATGTAATGCAACAAGTATGCATTGCCGAAAGTTATCCGCTTGTGTAAGGGGTCAACTGCAGCTACATATATACGTATATGTATATATATATGCCGTACAATAATATAAATACTACAATATGTGCTACTTATAGATATAAAGTTTACTACACATACAAATGACTTATTCTAGGATATATGTAACAATTCTAAATATAAACACATATATACATTTTATTTATCACTCCACAAATTCCATAACCGATATAAAAAGCAATTTATTAAAAGAGACAGAAAACGGGATCATTCGCTAGTTCGCTGCTGGGCGGTTAACAGATCCAACAGCAACTTGAGCAGTGGCAGAGGAAGAAGAGTCGAAGAAGAAGAGCAGAACAGAGCAGTCATGTTGCGGGGAAGCCACTTCAATGTAATTTACTCATAACTATTATATTTATAATAAACGAGACATAATCAGTACCACATACTGTATGTAGCTGTCAAAACTAAATTATGAAACTCCTTCAAACTCGATTAACCTCTCTTCTATAAGTTGGTTATCGTATCGATGATATCGAAATCGTATGTTATGTACAGAGTTGCTGTCGTTACATATGTTATGTTACAGTCTAAGTACAGCGTCACTAGTAACCCTACACAGTAGCGTGGATTCATATGTATGTGTGTGTATGTATACATACAGGACGGGGCCCTGTAGAATACGCACACATGCCATCCCTCTCTCGCGGCTGCGCTCGCATATTGATGCAAGCTAGAAAATGCGTTCGACTGCTGACAGCAATCAGATCAATATGAGAATACATTTTCGACTATAACTATTCCGATCTTGACAGGGGGTTATCGAAAAAATTAAATGAAATAAATAAATAAAGCAAAATCAACTCGTGATGCATCCTTCTGCCTGTGGCATACCTTTTGCACAAAATGTTTACTCTTGTTGTGAGAAGGTTTAGCTTTAGACCTTCGTATATAAAAACCCAAGTGTTTTTGAGAAAAGACTAAGCGTTGGCTTATAGCCTCAATATATATTGCCATTAAACTTTATAACGTAGCTGAAATAACTTTGAGTTTTTAATTTCAAAATAGCTATCCTATCAAAAAAAAATGCATAGAATTGAAAGAGTTTTATGTAATAAAACTAAATAAGAAAAATGGACTGAAAGGATAAGGATCTAAATACGACGCTGACTGAGAAACTAAATGACCTTATGGAAAACAAGGTAGATTTTTCTAAATTTCAGGGTTAAGCAAGTCAGTTTGAGGCTATTCACAAATCAAGTGACTAAATTTAGCTTCAAGTGTTGTATTTGTAAGCCCGCTCTTCTTGTGAATGTAAATGTCAAACGAAAATGGCAAGTTGCAAACAACCGTTTGCATATTGTCACAACTAACTGAACTGTGACCCGCCCCGCCCCTTGACCTATCCACTTTTCTCCTGCTTTTCTACTGCTTGTTAAACGCCCCCCCCCCCCCCCCCCCCGCGCGCGCGCGCGCGCGCGCGCGCGCACACACACAAAAAAAAAAAAAAAAAAAAAAAAAAAAAAAAAAAAAAAAAAAAAAAAAAAAAAAAAAAAAAAAAAAAAAAAAAAAAAAAAAAAAAAAAAAAAAAAAAAAAAAAAAAAAAAAAAAAAAAAAAAAAAAAAAAAAAAAAAAAAAAAAAAAAAAAAAAAAAAAAAAAAAAAAAAAAAAAAAAAAAAAAAAAAAAAAAAAAAAAAAAAAAAAAAAAAACACACACACACACACACACACACACACACACACACACACACACACACACACACACACACACACACACACACACACACACACACACACACACACACACACACACACACA
>JAWNMU010000096.1:0-55368 GCA_035043665.1 Drosophila quasianomalipes
CCCCCCCCCCCCCCCCCCCCCCCCCCCCCCCCCCCCCCCCCCCCCCCCCCCCCCCCCCCCCCCCCCCCCCCCCCCCCCCCCCCCCCCCCCCCCCCCCCCCCCCCCCCCCCCCCCCCCCCCCCCCCCCCCCCCCCCCCCCCCCCCCCCCCCCCCCCCCCCCCCCCCCCCCCCCCCCCCCCCCCCCCCCCCCCCCCCCCCCCCCCCCCCCCCCTCTCTCTCTCTCTCTCTCTCTCTCTCTCTCTCTCTCTCTAACATACAGAAGAACAGGTTTTACTCTCAAATCCACAAACAAAATACATCCATCCCCTCTTCTTCCTCCTCCTCTTCCTCCTCCTCTTCCTCCTCCTCCTCTTCCTCCTCTCCCTCCTCTTCTACATCCAAATCAAAACCTTCATCTGATTCGCCTTCTTCTCCCTCTTTTTCTTCCCTCTTCCTTCTCGTCTGCCTCGTCCTTCCCTCTCTTCTGCCCTTTTCTTCAATGTTCTCCTCCTCCTCCATCCCTTCCTCCTCTTCTTCTTCCTCCTCCATCCCTTCCTCCTCTTCTTCCTTCCTCCATCCCTTCCTCTTCTTCCTCTTCTTCCTCTTCTTCTTCTTCTTCCTTCTTCTTCTTCTTCCTTCTCTTCTATGAAGTCAAACCTCAACAACTCTTGTCTTTTCACACCTCCGAAGCAAACCAGAAGGAAGAGAAAGGAGTAGAGTGGAAAAGGGAGGGGAAGAGAAAGGAAGGTAAGGGAAGGGAAGGAAGGGAGGGAAGGGAAAGGAAGGGAAAAGGAAGGAAGGAAAGAGGCGAGATTGGAAAGGAGAGGGTGGGGGGTGAGAGGCTAGAGAAGCAGGGGAGTTGAGAAGAGGGGAGGGGAGGAGAGGAGCGGGGGGGGGGGAGTGGTGGTGGCGCCGACAGGTGTTCACGTCTCATGCTCATGTGCTCATCATGTAACCGAACCGAGTTGTGTTCGTCAGCATGCTTGTGTGTACATATACACGCTCGGGCTAAGCTCATACACATACACATTACCACCAGCACATGGCACACATTCATACTTGATGCCTATGCACCGTGAACTCTTTTTCACCTCTTTTCTGGTCGTGGTTAGACTCAAACAGACCGCCATGGCTTTTATTACTCTCCTGTCTATTTGTTTTTGTTCGTCGAATTTACTATTCTGTATTATTTTATTTCACTTTATTGCACGATATATCCATATCATACGCATTGCGTGTTGTGTATTACGAACCTTTTTCCAGGTCTTTCTTGCCGACCTATTGCTCTCTTGATTTCTCGACTTCTTTTTCTTTCTTTCTTTCTTTGATGCGTTCATTCCACCATAACTTATATAAGTGATGCCATGAGGATTTGCTCGTTATGAATCTCAATACATTTAACTACAATAGCATAACAGGCAACACTGGTTTAACACGAAAAATGCAATAAAAAACAAGTAATGCTTACAAGATTTAAATGTGCAAAGAGCGATTCGCAGGACATGTATATTGTGAAATCACTGCAATTATGATACACCACTAGACGCCTTTGTACGCATCATTAACTTCACATATACTATGAATACTTGATTAAGATACTTATCTGTTTATACAATCCACTATTATATTTTGTTTTTCTTGTCCTTATATTTTTCCTCCTTTCTTCCTCGAATAAATTCGCGACTTGTCTGGATTTAGACAATTTTTCACCATTCCAACACAATCCCAATTCGACATGCGCTGTTGCAGATAATCAACTGAATGCTAACAAGTAGACAACATTCCTAACAGCACGTGCCTACAATCTCGTACCGTATCTCGTTCCGAGAAGAATCACGGTGGGCCGATCTACCGGGTGGGTGACCACCGGGAACTGTCTGGTGATGCAAGCTTTCTTTTTCTGCTTCCTACTATTAACCTCTCTAGTCATCTATTCGCATATTATTTTGATCGAGAGGATCGTTGACTTGCCGTACCATATGCAATATATAAAAATGCGTCTCTTTATTCACTTTTGTGCTAGACGTCGATTCTCACGTTGCAAGCAAAAAATATTGTTCGAGTATTATATTTCAGACCGAGATTTTCAGTCCTTTCGATTCTCTGGCAGCCGGAGCAGCGAACAAACAAATAGACAAAAGAGAGAACATGGGAATCGACACTCTTCATAGTGTTCAGAATGTAGTTTCGTACTGTACAAACGAAATATAGTTGGTATTGCGACAGATACAAAACCAAAGGAAAAAAACATAAGAAAAGAACAAGAGGATTTGAAGAAAAAGAAAGCTTACATCACCAGACAGTTCCCCGGTGGTCACCCACCCGAGTACTGGTGTCGGCCTACTGTGATTTAACTTCCCAGATCGGACGGGATGCGGTGTATTGCACGAGGTATGAACGCAAGCGAAGGTAAATCACATATTATTTATCATAGATACGATGAGATCTCAGCGATACAGTATATATAGAATGTCTGGAGATACTCCGAATCTTACAGTTACAGTACGTATCATAATACATATAAACCCTGTATATAACAAGCATTCACAAACATGTGCAAGTACAATTCAATATGCTTACTCGACATCGCAGGCATACACAGAGGGCTATGAAACATCCTTGCTCATGCTTCGATGTCTTCAAATAAGTCTCTTTATACACCTTTTCTTGCTCGATATTCCTTACAAACAATAGATTTGTTTATTGACTCTTAAATTTACATTTTGTTTGGCTTTGATGGTTTTCAGTGGTTCTCATCATTCGATTTGTCCCCGCCGCTGTCTTCCCCGATAGGTTCTTGAGCAGGAGAGAGGACGACACACACAGAAAATAAGTAAGCCTGAACGAAATGATAAAGTCTCATAAAACAGTATATGGACAGTGAATAAATGCACATTGACACTATGCGTATTCACACGTCAGACATTGCGTCATAGACTACAGAATATAAGAGTGCTCACGACACAAAAGACCACCTTGCCACACAGCATAATGTTGCATAGTTACACGTATCACAGCACAACGAAAGATAACATATAGTATATCAATACAAAGTATTCATGGAATCAGACGCCCCTCTATAAAGCTAGGAAAATCAGCGGGAATAGGAAAATAATAGAAAAAATAATGTTTATATCACATAGCAACGTCCAACATCGCGCATACTCTAGAATACGTCAGCTATATTCAGTATTCTATATTCTGAAAATGACTATTCTCTTATTTCAACCACTTGCGCTCTTTTTTGCTCTTCCTTTCCCTTTCCCTATTCTTCCTTCTCTTCATCCGTGCACACGCAGATACTGCATCACCCTATACATATCTCTCTATTTCCTTCCTCTCAGTGACTCTCCATGCATCGATTTAAATGGATCTAATAACCTCATAGTAGTAGTATATGTAGCAAGAGCAACCCACTTGTTACTTTCACCGGTATTCTTTTCAATTACTGCAGTATATTACATACATTTAGCACTCTTTCTCCAAATTGAGTTCTCCATTCTTCTTCACGAATGATACACATTTCTACCCAGAAAACGAAGACACCTATATAATTTTCACACTGAAGTATAATTTTCTACAAGATCGAAGCTTGATTAGTCAGTATTGTTAAATTCCAAGCTCGATTAGATGTTAAAAAAAGATACTAGCAATGGCGATGGTGGCAATCACACGTACAGGCTCCGCAAGCCAGTTAAGACCGTACGCGAACACGAAATTAATCATTTTTGGACTGACTGAGTGCGCGTATGCAAGAAGCTTATCCACGTTGTGGTTAACGCTTCTATTTGGAAAACTCCTTATCCAGTTGATCACTTTGTCAGTCGATTCCAGTCTCCAGCAACTCGTAAACAGCAGCTCGAGCATAGACACAGATAGCCCACAATATACAAACAACACTTTAAACCCGTATCTTATCATTCCCTTCAATGTACGATCATTCTTTGAAATTTCTTCCTTCTTTGTTGTGTCAGGAGTCTCTTTAGGAGCTTTGAAGAAACGCCTCACAGACTGTTTAAATGAGTTGTAAGTAGGCGAATAAGGAGCAAGCCGATAGCATCTAGAGACGGGACAGGCGAATACTCTCTGAAAAAGAATATTAAGAACGCCGTGTATACAAAGACAACATATTATATTTATGTATACGCATGTAGTGAAGTCATTTTCTACGAGAGACTAACGTTCAAATTGAGATAAATGTTGAGCTTTCACTTTTATATATACAGGATTCTCTTTTCTTCTTCATTTTGTAATACAACAAAATGAATTTCTTATTAAACGAAAGTGAAACAACGAATGCAATAAATTTTCATAAAAATGGACAAAATAACGATAAAAAATAGACAAAAATGACAAGAAACTAAAATGGTGCAAGCACATTTCTTTGTAGAGAGAACGACTTTTTTCAGATTTTTGTTTTGAACAAACTGGAAGTAAGGATTATTAAAGATATACCCTCTGCATTTGTTCATTACTCATTTCTTTCTATTCCATACATATTTCTAATACTAAGTGTACAACTGCTTTGTGGTTAATAACCCAGCTATGGAGGATGAACGTTAACGTGCATTTTATTTTTATATCTCATCCACATCGTGAAAAAATGCTTCAACTACGTATTTGATTAAAATGCATACAGTAAAACCATACTACTGTAAAAAGAGTAAGGGATGTGCTCACATATGAAGTCATAATATTTGTGCGATGTAGTTTTTTCAGACCATATTTCGTATATGTTTGACAACCATATCATATCTATACCACTAGAAACAACGATATGTAGCAAAATTATAAACGACATACGATTAATGAATTAGGAGAATGTATAACATGTTTCCGAGTGTAGCTCAGGGGTAGAGCCGCCGACTGTAGGCTATTAAGCGTATCGGCTGGTCAGGAGTTCGATTCTCTTCGCTCGGATTTTTTAACTATAACTGGCTGATTTTATTTCACAATACTGAACATGAAATAATCACCAAAAAAAAAGATATGACGTTCGTAGCACCAACGAATGCTGGATAACTGCCAGTAGTAATTATGTTTTTTTTTTTTAACAGACGGTTTATTAAGAAACAAAATAAACAGCTCCTAATGACATCACACTTCGATACTCCGCAAAGAATTAAGAGTGTGAGTAGCTTTAACGGCTGAAACAAACTAACTAGAGGCAACTATCCAAAAAAACAGGCAGAGTTGATAGCATCACATGTGTTGCATACACGCGAGAATCAAAAACAAACCGAAGACGAGGCGTACAAAGTAGGAATAGAAGAATAAAGGTACAGGACATAGTGTACAGATAGAAGGGATAAAGACATATGGCAACATGAACTCACACACTTGCTCGCATGATCATGGCAATCTTCGCTACAAAACATGCACAAAAGAAAGAAAACGACGAAGAGCGCGATCGCAAAGAAAACAGCTAAAAGTAAAGCCGAACCACACGAGGAAAGTACACGGAGCCCGGAGGCTGCTCATATAATGACACCACATCACCCGCTCGCTCAACGGAAGCAATGGAAACCAACCTGCGAGAATGCAGTGCACTCGACGCAAAGTCTCCGCTCGTCCACTCCTATAGTGCCAGGAGAAAAAGAAAAAAGAAAAAGGCAACACCAGCAATCACTCACTGGATAAAAAACGCCGCAGAGGCATTCCACGACACTCGGAACGATCCCCCACGTCACCACACTAACACCACAGTAATTATTGCGAATACCTCTTCTGCAACTCGTCCGCACTCACCGGTAGCTCCGCTTACATCAAAATTCGGAGGTGTAAAGTAAGACACGAACACTTCCTTCAAACACTACATCAAATATTGTACATGGCATGCCAATGACGTGAAACGTTGCTCATCATGCGCATTTTTTTTTTTTGACTGGCAATTTATTGCAAACAAAAAGCCCCCAACAACGTCACTATGCAGTACTCTTCCTAAAGGATAGAAAAGTATGAACCGCCTTGACGGGGGTAATTAAAACTAACCAAACCAAAGAATTATCTACCAAACGGACGTTGATAGCAGCACACATAATACATACATGTGCGAACCAACAAATCAACTAAAAACAAACCAAACACGATAAACATCAAATATAAGTTGGGAAAGATGAGACCAGCGTAACCAGCAAGCAATCAAACAAGCGAACACAACAAGCGAGCAAGCAAACGAACGAACAATCAAACAAGCAAACAATCAAACAAGCAAACAAACAAACAAGCAAACAAACAAACAAGCAAACAAACAAGCAAGCAAGCAAACAAACACACACATAAGATAACATACGTGCATATCCTAAGCAAGCATAGAACATGGGGACACATATGAACGTTAGAGTAAAGTTTCCCAGAAATATAAAGAGCAGTCGTGAAGGAGAATTAAAGATACGCAGGTGGGCATTACAAATGCATAGACGAACCCATCCTTTGGTTGGAAAGATAGGAGGAAAACCCTCCAAAGCAAACAAACATACACAAATTAAGCATATACAACACAAGTAGGCTAGAAGAAAAGGATGCAACTATGAGACATGAGAGTCTCAACCTCCATGAGAACTGTGAGACGTCCCGAGGTGAAGGATCTCCGAGTTCCGATGGGGATACTCTGAAAAGGGGATAGCAAACACTCGCACACCACGTGAAGTCATGAAATTATGTGCGAGTCAACCACATACTAGGGGGAAGGCATGTACTTAACGCAGCACTTATGGGTCGATTACTGGGCATCATAGACATTGACTTTTTTATTTAGAAAAGATCGCGCAATATCAATATAGAAGCTGCGCGTTCAAAGAAACGATGGGCGATACATATCGAAAGAAAGTATCAAATGCACATGAAAGAAACAAAAAACAAACAAATAAGAAAACGAGTAAATGCACATGCATGTAAAAAATACATTCATCTCAATAGATTGTTCGAACAGTGGATAACTGTACATCCCTTCCTCCTCCCTTTATAGATAAACCCGGGCCTACCTAAAAAAGAAACAAGTGGACTTGTGAGCTGAAGCCAAAGAACAATCATTTGCTGTTACAGAATTCAATGTAATCAGCATTATAAAAACATAATAACAAAAAGAAAACATAATAACAAAAAAACATACGAATATGTACACACACCAACACAAGCTCAATAACACTGAATAGTAGGTCACTAAACAGGAGTAATTCAAGTCGCGCATTAGTAAACATTTAAAGAGATACAAGTAAGATACACAGAAGATATCAAACAAGATAATACATAGAGTGAAATGACTGGGGAGAAGGAAAGGTACGCAGATCAAACTACAAACCAAATAGAAATAATAACATGGAAAAAAAAATACACACACCCCAAAAATTACACTATACAGACAAATATCTCACACAGAATCTGTCAATACGTATCGAACGAATATCTCATTTAAAGTCCAGATATTTATCTCGATGCGTAGAAACAAATCTGTGCAGACACAACAGTCGCAGCCTTGAGGACTACGTAGATAAGGCAGAGCCATCCGAAGCACGCCCAGTAATGTCCGTAGGTGAAGCCGAAGTAGATGGAAACGTAATCGTTCAGATAGTAGACAGTAGTAGAAGTACCATCAACCACGCTGATCAGGGATCCACACTGAGGCAGGGGAGAACATTGCGCGCCAAACTTGAGACATGATCAGCGCCTCAGTCATATGAGAACAAGGAAGCATGCGGAATACCCACATCCACCCAATGGGGATATGAGCCTTTGGTGATGTTGATTCCAGAGAAAGTAAGGAGGAATCCAAACGAAGTACCTTGAATCACCTCGGCTAGCTGGGGGTTGGGGGCAAACACGGCATTGAATTCGGCGGAGGCAACGACGATGAGAACAAAAATCAGGACAATGAGGAAGCACTTGAAGTAGAGGTTTCCATCACTCACGAACCCAGGGAGCCAATACGATAGGAAGCATCATGAGAAGACAAAGGAAACCACAGGTGAGGATTTCCATAGGAGTAGTCAGCATTCCCCAAATGAATGGCTTGTACATTCCAGAGATACGCTCTCTCGTAGAACACGACACGAGTGGAGAGGAAGTATGTAATCATAATAGAGGCCTGGCAAATAGAGGACAGAAGCACGGGCATTGTCATGGACGCTCCAACGCCGATGACTGACGAGGCAGAGTCCACGGTCTGGCTCAAGTACAAGAAGCCCATCATGAAGACGAGGAAGAGAGTGAGGGCAAAGCGGTAGTACATGAATGAAGCGCTGCGCCAGTACATTCTAGCGTGCCTCAGCTGCAGAATAACGTACTGGAGACCAGATACTAGCCTTGGCAGATGAGACCTTGTCGACGGCAGAAGAGGCGGCGGTAGGTAGAGGTAAGGGGGCGGACGAGTGGGAGAAGCTGTGTTGTCTAGAAATAGAGTGTTCCTTCTCGTTCTCATCGCTGCGTTTCGAGGCGTGGACTTTCACAACTGTAGGTCCCTCAATCACATCGACTGGAGCGTCGTTGGCTTCGGCACCCGTGTACCTTTCATTATCCAACTGGGACTGAGGAGAAGCAGCTCCGCCTCTCCCGACGTGCTCGATCTTCTCGATAACGCTGCTCGCTTTAGAAAACAGACTGCTGTTGAGGTAGTGTTGCTTGAAACGTTCGACAAGCTCGTCCTTCGTTTCAGTCATCTTTGCCCCCACTGCTACACCCACTCCGATCTGCTCGAGCATCCAAGATGCGGGATTGACGCGGGGAGGGATCTTGGTTGTGTTCGGGACAGCCTCCATGTACTTGACGAACTTGTGAGATCTGTGTCCTAGGTCTCCGAAGAACATCTGATGTCCTCCAGATGCGAGCAGAACGAGACGATCAAACATGAAAAAGAGTTCGGCGGAGGGCTGGTGGATGGTGCAGATCACAGCTCTACCAGCCCTTGCAATACGACGAACAACGCTCATCACGGTCTGGGCGGAACGGGAATCAAGTCCAGTGGTGGGCTCATCGAGGAAGAGAACGGCGGGGTTGGCAACGAGCTCCACTCCGATAGAAATTCTCTTCAGCTGAGAGGGAGAGAGGATCTGGAAGTCCCTGCTTCCACAGCAGTAGTCTCTGATGGATGTGAGGTCGAGAATATCGAGGATCTCGTCAACAATCTTCACCTTGGTCTTGTCGTCCACCGACGCTGGCAGACGGAGTCTCGCGGCAAACAACAAAGACTCTTCGACAGTGTCGTAGGGGAAGAGAGAGTCGAATTGCTCGACATATCCGGTGCATCCCCTGATCAGAGATGAAGTGACTTCTTTCCCGTTCAGAGTAATCTTTCCTTCGATTGTCCCGACATTTTTTCTTCCAGCCAAAACGTCTAGCAAAGTCGTTTTTCCAGCTCCAGAGGCCCCCATGAGGGCAGTCAGTCTTCCAGGCTCAGCATAACCGGTCACGTTGCGGAGGAGTTGTCTCTTAGCAGGCTTTCCGTTCTGGACGACAGGCACGGTGTAGACAATATCATTGAAAGTCATCCACGTGTGTTCGACAGGAAGCGCTGTTCTGAGAGTGTGAAGGGCGCCATCAACCGAGCGACTGACGCTGACGGCTGAAACCTTAGAGGGCTCGGCCTCCATTCCCTTCTTAGTGACTGGGGCTTCAGTAATAGCAGGAGAAGGTACTTCTTCGAGCGCAGCTTCTCCATCGCCTTCCTCTTCATTCTCGGCCATCTCTCCTCCATCATCGAAGTCTCCTAGATCATCATTGTCAAATCTAGTTGTTCCTCTGCTGAGCTCGTAGTAGGGTCTGTGGAGGAGGATAGAGTGGACCACCATGAAGATAAGAGAAAGGCAACCGACAAAGATCCAGGAGTATCCCATGTATCCTCTGTTGCTGTACACGTCCATCTGCTGCATGTAAACATCTCCGATCCTCTCCCCGTTGGAATCGACAGCGTCGTATTTCTCCTGCTTAAACTCGTTGATTGTTATAGCTCGAAGAGACCAGAAGAAGGGAGAAAGCCAGAAGAGCCATCGCATGAAGATGGGGGCGTTGTTCTGGGCGACGAAGTACCCTCCGAAGACGAGGAAAATGAACGCAACGGGGTTAGCGATCGCGTGAGCGGTGGCTTCGTCTCCGAACATAGTGAGCAGACGGAAGAGAGCTCCGATGTTAAGTGCCTGGAAGTACACGGCGAAGAGACAGAAGAAGAAGGCGCCTGCGGAGGGGTAGGAGAACGTCATGAAATACACGAGCAAGACCATCACCGTGGTTTCACAGAACGTTGTGAACATCCCTGAGAGGAAGAGGGAGGCGACGACTGACCAAGAGGGGAAGAACTGAGCCCCGATCTGCTTGAAGATCACGGGATTGAGCTCGGCCGTGACAGGGAGCTCGATGAAGTGCCCGAAGGATATCTGGGCAAGAAGAATGAGGAAGATGGAAACGCGGAGAGAGAAGTTACTCGACGAGATGCGCCAGTACAGAGAACCGAAGACGAGACCCATGATGATTGCTTGGAGGACACGGGGGATAAAGGCAGCCTTGTTCCTGACGGTGTACAGCCACTGTCTCTGGAGAACTAAGTAAAAACACTTGGCCAGGTTGTGGGAGTAGAAGCGACCGTACTTCTCCTTCGCCTTGTCGGTAGGAATCAATGCAGACTCCACCGTCACACCCTTCTTCTTATCCATTTGCGCATTCACTTCCGCAGAAAGAGAGGCGTAAAGAGGGGAAGACTCGTAGTAAGAAACCATCGAAGAAAGAGAAACACAGGGGGAAGGGGATGCTACGAGCGAAGGAGACGAAGAAGACAAGGAAGAAGAGCCGTCTGTGGAAACGGGAACTCCCTCATCAGCAGTAGAGGCATCGTCCTTGGCTTCATCGGTAGAAACATGAGCAGAGGCAGAGGGTGCAGAGGGAGGGACGCGCTTCTTTCTGTTCTTCTCCTGTCTATCTCTCTCAACGACGAGATCAGGGGAGGAGAGACAGTCAATGAGGAAGTCACAGACGTCAACGTCTCCAGGGCACTGGAATCCCATAGCCGAAAAGAAAGGCAGCACGTCCTCCCTCTTACCCTGGAACACCACCTTTCCTTCTCTGAGACAGATGATGTTGTCGAACTGAGAGTACAGACCAGGAGTAGGCTGCTGCAACGTACACATGACGCTTCCTCCAGTCCCCGTGCACCATCTCTTGATCGCAGCCACGATGTCTTCAGACGTCGCCGTGTCGAGTCCGTTAGTGATCTCGTCGAGGAAGAGGACTCTCGCATCTCCCATCAACATCTCTCCGAGAGAAACTCTTCTTCTCTGACCTCCACTCACTCCTCTGATCAGAGCATTTCCAATGATCGTATTCTGGCACTCCTTCAATCCGAGCAGATGAATAGTATCATCAATGCGAGAAGGGTTGTACGTAGAACAAGTCATCTTGTGTGCAAAGTCCAGCGTCTCTCTGACAGTGAGGAGGGGAAGGTGCTGATCCACTTGGTCCACGTACTGAGACAAGCGACGCGTGTAGCACCCTTCCTTAGCGGCATCTTCAGGTGAAACTCCGTTCATCGTCACGACACTACCCTTGTCGCTCACGAGACGTCCAGACACCAGCTTCAGCAGACTCGACTTCCCGTGACCGGGGGAGCCATCACCAACGTCATTTCGGTGGGACGAAGAACCCCCATTGCGTTGTCAAGACGGTGAAAGAGCTTGAAGTGGTCGTCCCCCTTGAAGACAAACTGGCGAAGAGAGTGCAACAGTGTCAGTGGCAACGTGATGGGATTGGGGTAGCACCCTTGGTTCTTCATCACGTCAAAACTTCCTGACAAAGACTTGTACGCAACAGTCACGTTGGGCAAATCCACATCCTTCCCTCCTAGCCAATTTCCCTCTACAGACTCCTTTTCGACGATGTCGCCTGGAGGAGATAATTCAACTACTGACTTTACAACAAAGTGGTTGGATTCATCTCCAGGTACATCGTCACAGTGAATAACCACGGGGTTATCACTCATTACCTGTCGAATTTACGAAAATATATGGGAACACAAAGGAAATAGCACAACATTTGTTATATTTTCCTGAAAATAGAATTCAAAAGCAGAGTACTAATGTGGCTCAACAATATGTAAATTATATTGTATCAGTTCATGTCTGAAATACAATTGTAAAATTAAACAAGAGGTACAAACAATACGTTATGATTTTGATGTTTAATAGACTTCGGCCTCTTCGGGGATAGTTCATTTTACCACTAATTTGTACATGACGATGCACACATCCTTAACAGAGATTAAGATTTAATAGTCAAGAAATATATTCTTTAACAACAGTAATATATAGCAAAGAGTAAAACAGTATATTATGCAAAAGAGCGGATGATTTTATAAACATGTAAAGACACAAGTACCCTTTATATTTATAAACGTGTTGCATTTTTTACCACGCGCACTTCGAAAGGTGAGACGAAAAACGATATTTAAGTAAAACAATTAAAATTAAATAAAATATCTTATTTCGTTCCACCTTTCGAAATGCGCGTGGTAAAAAAATTAAACAAATGTACGCTGTAAATCGTTAATATTTGCAATCAATATATCAGACACTTGTGTGTCTACACTATTGCAAACTTGTATACATTTTTTTGTTCATATTCTGCTTTGTTCTATTTTTTTTTTATAGGACTTACGTATACCTTCGCCAAATGTCCTTCGGCCTTTTTTTCTTCTCCAACGCATATTTACATCGGACAAAAAAATACTTTAAGAATCGCAAAATAACATACATCCAAGGAGGTACATACTTCCATGAAAAAAATAGAAGAAGCCTCAGGATTCAAATTCTGCTCATATCAGAATTTTTGTTCAGTTTACAGTGTAAACTTTACACATAGATTTTCTGTTAGACTTGTGCGTGTCCCTCAGCGTTTTGGTTCCCGTGCCAGAAAAAAAGAGGCGAGTAGCCAGTTACAATCAGAATTTATATTTGTTCATAAAGAAGTAACACAATTTCTATCTACATTAGAAACCTCGACGTATTACGAAGGTTTTACACGCTTAAAAAGCCCTCAGTTAGGTCGCAATTAAATACTCCACAGAAAAAAACAGGAGGTTAGGAAAGTAGACTTGATAGAATCACATTTGAGAATGCATATACATGATAATGACACAAAAAAACGAAGGCGTGCCATATAGAAGCCAGAATAGAAAATCAAGGTACGTAATGTAGTGCCATCCATTGTACACTGTACATCGAAAGTAGCAAGAGGTCTAATGACGTGAATTCATACGCTCGTTCAGTCATGAGTTAGTGGTCTTAGCTACATGTCAACAGTGTAGAAACATATTTGTACACATACATAACCTATTTGGCTAATCGCAGTAGTCATAGTTGCTACTAACAGAACCCACCAACGACGGTCGGTCACTGCATCAAGTAAATACACTGTACTTATTTATTTTCAAAGTTTGAAATTCAAACCAGATCAATGTCCAGATAAACGGTTTTACCACACAAAGGATAATTCAGAACGAATGTACTTCGTACCAAAAATGAACAATGAAATAAACAAACGAACGACGCGACAATACATCAATATAACAGAAAACCTCAGCCATGCGAGAAATAAAAAATATGTATTTGCTAACTTTAACATTTAGTGTAAACCCTGTTCTAGACTGAACTGATAAGTTCAGCAAAGAAAGAAAGCAATAAAAACAATAAAAAATAAAAAACACTATCCCCATTCGCCCGACTAGACTGTACAAAACACACCCCTCAACCTCTACCTCTTTTGCTTTACAGTTTTGTAGGTATTGTCAGCATCTGACTTGAGTTGTGGGTTGACAGCGTTCCTCAACCCCAGGAGAGACTTGGCTAGTCCCCCTGAGATCCCCACCAAAGGCTGAGTTACGGTAATTGGCAGCACTTGAATCGCCTTTGCGAGCGCTGACTTGTACCCGTGTCGCTCGTATGTGAGTGGGACTACCGACACGTTAAACGCAACCTTCCTCAGCGCCTCTGTGAACGCCTTCATGCCCTGCTCCACACCCTCCTGGAGGTTCGCAGGCTGGGAGGAGAAGCGAGAGATGGAGGAAGTGGAGGAGGAGGAAGAGGAAGAAGACGAAGATGAGGATGAGTTATCGTCCACTGCACCAAGAGTCTCCCCCAGTTCGAAGAGTGTTTGGGCAGTGTGGAGGAGAGAGACGAGGAGGTTGACCGACTCCGAAGTGAAAGAGGATACGAAGGATTTACTCCTCGCTGATGCCCATAACTACGCTTCCCCCTCCTTCCTCTGCTGGATCGGCATAAGCAAAACGTCGGATAAGTGGTCTCCGAGATGGAACAATCCTCTTACCGGTCTGATCCCCGCAATGAGCTCAGGAGCTATCGCCATTGCTGCTCTTGACCCGTATGAAGCGGCGAGACTTCCTCCGAGTCCCCCCCAGCCTGATACTCCGCGAACAATGATGGAGGGGAGGCAGATTTTAACTCTCTCAAGGGGGAAAACGTGTGCGATTTCAATAAAAGAACCTCCAAGGAGGTTCGTGAGACGACTTTAGTGGGGTGGTAGCTTAGCGTTATCAAAACTACACCTATGCTTACGCTCTGGAAAAAGACCGGAGGTTCTGCTTCTGGTGCAGTGGAGGATGGACGAGGAGAAGGAGGAGGATGAAAGCGAAGATGACTGGAACTCTGTAAAGACTGGGTCGACGTTATAGAAGAGGAAGAGGAAGAGGAGGAGGATGAGGCGGGAGTGGGGAAAGTCGGGAAGAGGAGCTGTATGGCTGCGTAAGGGAATGCGATGGGGAAGATGTCCCCTCCAGGAGAAGAGAGAGATGCCGCGAGAGAGGGAGGGATCGGGTGATAGAGAAGATCAGGGTTTCCTCCTCCCCCAGGGTACAATATCATAGACACTAGCATGTAGACTGTATCCTGGTCTACGTTGACGCGGAGAGGGACAAGCGAGACTGACACCTTCAGCTCCTCCATAGAAGGGATAGAGGGAATCGGAAGCATGGTCACCATCTCAAGCGAAAGCATAGGAGAGGAAGAAGAGAACGACGAGGACGAAGAAGAAGAAGAAGAAGAAGAGGAAGAGGAGGAGGAGGAGGAAGAGGGGGCGGTAGTGTCTCTGTAAATCAGTTTGTGGTACGGTGAGGAGCTGTTCGCGTCGATGAGCTCTATCTCCTCTACCCTCGCAGCCACTCTCGAGACGGACGATGCGCCAGGGGCAGCTTCGTGAAAGAGAGGCCAAGGGAAGAAAGTGACAACACGACCGACTTGGAGTCAAGAGTTTTGGAGAAGGTGGGAGGGAGAGAAGAGAGGGACTGCGTCCAGAGGAGGTCGATGTGTTCATTCAGAAGAGAAAACGAGCGGGAAGGGGTCGGCACCCCAGCTCTCTCTGCCCTTCCGCAAAGCTCTGCATACGCTCTGCTCATTTCGTGGAAGGAGATAGGCAGCTTGAGCGATGATCTCCACATGCGCTGTCTGTGCTCGAACTGTTCTTCTTCCTTCCGCTGCGACTTTTCTCCCTTTCGGACTTTCTCCACTTTTCTGCGGATCAACAGAGGGCGCAGCAGAGGCAGAGGAACCGAGGGAAGAAGATGCGGAGGAAGCGTAGGGAAGGAAGGCCTGTTGTTCTCCTTGCCCTCTCGCTCTCGACAGCTCTCCTCCTCCTCATTTCGTTGGTCCTCGTCTTGAGCTCGGAGTTCTTGGAAAAAGAAGCAAGCGCAGCGGCACAGACAGAGAAGGAGAGGAAGCGGAAGGAGCAGAGGGAGGAGGCAAGAGAGGGCCCATGCGTACCCACAAGACAAGCGGGCAGAGAGACTGGAGACCAGAACCGATGACCAGTTCCGGGATTTCGGCTACGTTATCTCCGTTCGTGTCAACCGCTGCTACCTTTCCGTCAGCGTACGACTCTTGTTTCGTCTTCCCTCCCTCCGCCGATGCTCTTCCCACTCTTTTCCTCCTCTGTCTCACAAGCCCTAACCTCCCCCTTCCCCTCCTATAGCGTCCTCTTCCTCTTCTGAGGAAGAGGACGGGTTGTCTTCTTCTTCATCTTCGAAGACTTCATCGCTCAACACGATCGGTTTTTTCCTTCCTCCTCCTGAACACGGACTCGTAAGGTCCAGAGGGAGGAGCAGGGGACCGTAGGATTTGAACGCATTCGAAGGAAGTAGCAGCGATCGTTTCTCCGCGATGTGGGAGAAGGGCGAGAGGGAGGAGGAAGACGAGGAGAATGAGGAGGAGGAGGACGGGAAGGACGAGAAGGAGGAGGCGTAGGGGTAGGAGGAGGAGGAGGGGTAGGAGGAAGAGGAAGGAAGGTGTGAGGGCGCAGTGTGGGAGGATGAGACAAATGACGAGATATTCTTCACATTTGAAGAGGAAGAGACGGAATACCCAGTGAAACCGGAAATGCTCGTTGATTTCCAAGTCCTCCTGGCCGAACGGGAAGGAAATATGATCGATCGATGGGCCCCTCGCGGACGAGAACCACTTAGAGTCGTCTTCTCTCTCTTCATATCCTCCTCCATATCCTCCTCCATATCCTCCTCCATATCCTCCTCCTCCTCCGTATGTGTGTTTTCTTCCGCCCTTCTCTCTCCCTCTCCCTCTCCCTCTCCCACTCGATATGCCTCCTGTCTCTCTCCTCTTCCCTCTCCCTCTCTTCCTCTCTCTCTCTCTCACGCGGGACCATTCGATCCTCTTCTCCTTCTCCCTTTCCTCCTCCCTCTCTCTCTCCTCGCCATGCCCCCCTCTCCTCATAGAGTCTCCTCCCTTTCCCTCCCTACTGTCTCCATCTCTCGCCCTCTCATCTTCCCCTCCCCAATCTCCATCTCTAATAGACGAAATCAAATCTCCATTTGCGAACCAAACTCCTCCTCCAAACCCTTCGCCTTCTCTTTCTGCTTCTCCTTCTCCTTCTCCCTCGCCTTCTCTCCCCTCTCTTCCTCTCTTTCTCTCCGCATGCCCTTCCTTCGCCCCCGCCCCCTTCCTAAGTCCTCTCCTCCAATCCTCCCTCCCTCATCGTCAACGTACCACCCTCCTGCCCTTCCCTCTCCCTCTCCCTGCGCTCTTCCTCTTCGTGCTCTTCGTACTCCTTCTCTACTCCCTTGATGTTGGAATAGTCGTCGCATATGTAAGACGCAGCGGAAAACTGAAACATAAAGGAAGATGGATCTAGAGAAGACGAAGAAGAAGAAGAAGAGGAAGAGGAAGAGGGAGAAGAAGATGAGGATGAGGAAGAGGAAGAGGAAGAGGAAGACGAGGAAGAAGACGAGGAGAAGGAAGAGTAAGGAGAAGAGCTTTGGGAGTCTAGGTAGTTGTCGTTGATTTGAATGGCAGAGGAAAGGGAGAGAGGGGGAGGGAGAGGGGCGAAAGAGGAGAGGGAAGAGAGGGAGTGAGGGGAGGAGGAAGAAGTGGATGGGGTTAGGACTCTGCTGGGAGGTGTGAGAATGCCCTCTGATTTAGCAACCCTATCAACGGAGAAGAAGACCCCACACCTCTCTCCTCTCTCCCTCTCTCCCCTCTCTCTCCTCTTTCTATTCTAGTTGTGTGTTTATCCTTTTCCACTACTGGCTCGTCTTCTTCCTCTGCCATCCACCCTCCTCCTCCTCCCCACCCACTGCTTCCTCCGAATCCTCCGACTACTCCCTCAGCATCTTCTTCTCCTGCCTCGTAGTCCATCCATTCTGCCCTTTTATTCCACCTCCACGCCTCCTCATCCTCATCCTCTCCCTCCACATTCGCCCCCCCTCTCTCTCTCGCTCTCCCTTCCTTCTTCCCCACTCAACCCCAGCCTTCTCTATCCTTCCACTTCCCCAGCCTATTTGATTTATTCCTTCCCCTTCTTTCTCTCTCTCTCCACCTCTTCCTTCCCTCTCCCTCCTCCAAGCTCCTCTTTCATCCACTATTCCATGCGAATTAAATGTATACATGTCATCAACAGCCTCTCTTTCTCTTTCTTCTCTTCCTTCTCCACCAACCCCCTCTCTTCTCACCTCTCTCTCTCTTCCCATCCCTGCTCCCACAGTCTCTTCCTCCGTTCTCCAGCCCCTTCATTCTTTCCCTCTTCTCCCACCTCAACCCCGAAAGACACAGAGTGAGGGAAGAAAGAAGACGGAACGAATGAAGAAGAGGTAGATGAGGATGGTGAGGAAGAAGACGATGAAGAGGAGCTAGAGTGAGAGTGAGAGGAAGAAGAAGAGGAAGAAGAGGGAGAGTAAGGAGAAGAGGAGGGGAAGAGAGGAGTAAAAGATGTGGGAGAGTACAGGAATGGTTCGAGAGAAGAGGGAGAGTGTGAGAGGAAATAGGCGAGACATGGGGGGAGGGAAGAGAGGAGATTGGCGAAGAGGAGTCGGAAAACGAAGAATTAGCAAAAGAAGATGGAGAGGAGGGAGAAGAGGGAGCGGAAGGATGAGAAGAAGAAGAACGAGTACCATGGACTCTCTGTCTCGGTCTCTGTTGTTGTTGTTGTTGTTGTTGTTGTTGTTGCTGTTGTTCTTGCGCTATGACAGTAGGAGGAGGAGAGGGAGAAGCTGTAATTCTGACTATAGCGTTGATAACATTGATGAGGGAAGCGAGGGAGTCGGCGGCGAGAGAGATGGAGACCTCGTCGAGAGCAAGAGTGACGGCAGTAGAAGGCTTGATGAGTTCGTCGACAGCGAAAGAAGATAATCGGAGTCTCCTCGCCATGAGGTGCTCTATTTTTTCGACAACAACGGTCAGACTGCTGATATCAATGACTCTAACTCCCCCTGCGACTCCAACAAGTCGTGAGTCTTGAACATAGGGACCCCAGAGATGTACAAGCCGCCAGAGAAGGAGAGGAATGGGTGGGGGGACGACAGCTCTGAAAAGGTCAGTCCCCACACATACGCCCTCTCTCGCTCTCTCTCTATCTCTCTCTCCCTCTCTCTGACCCTCTCTCTCTCTATCTGTTTCGCTCCTGCATGTGCTGCCACTCTCTCTCTCTCTTCCTTTGCCTCTTCCTTCACGCTTGCCTTTCTCTCCCTTTCACTCGTGGACGCCATCTCTCTCTCATACTCAGAGTCCTCCTCGGACAGAGATGAGAATGCGGGTATTGGGAATGAGAAAGAGGAAGAAAGCGAAGAAGCAGAAGAGGAGAAAGAAGAGGAAGAAGAAGAAGAAGAAGAAGAAGAAGAAGAAGAGGAAGAAGAAGAGTGGCCGTGGGATTGGAAGACGTCGAGCGAAAGAAGGAATAGAGCTCCGCTCTTGGCTTCCGAGAGAAAGACCTCTTGGGGAGAGAGAGTGGGAGAAAAGGGAGATGCAGAGGGAGCAGAAGTGGAGGTGGAAAATGAAGAGGAAGGAGAGGAAGAAGAAGAGGATGAGGATGAAGAAGAGGAAGCGGAAGAAAGGGGAGAGTGGAGGAGGGGAGGGAAGGAAGAGAGGGCAGGGACAGTGCACAGATGATAGAAGAGGAGTCTAGGAGGAATGCCCCTATGAGCATTGCCTTAGAGAGAGAAGAAAGAGGAGGAGGGAGGGGAAGAGACGATGTTAAAGACCCAGCGCCATCTCCGTACTCTTCCTCTGCTCCTTCCGCTTCCTCTTCTCCTTCCCCTTCTCTTCCTTCATCGTCTTCTGCCTCTCCTTCTTCTCTTGCCCCTCCCCTTCCTCTCTCCCTCATTTTCTTCAAAATGTCTAGACACACATTGACTTGTTCGATTTCCCTATCAACTCGTTCCTCCTCTTCCTCTTCCTCTTCCTCTTCCTCTTCCCGCTCCTGCTCCTCCTGCTCCCCCTCTTCCTCCTCCTGCTCTCCCTCCAGGTCTATTTTCCCCTTGTTCCTTCTCTCCTCCTTCCTCCTCACCTCCTCCTCAATTTCGATTAACACTGGATGATATGACTTTCTATGAAACTTTTCTCTCAAAGCATAAGAAACCTCTTCATCCCGTTCTTCTGTCCAGCAGGAGCACCCTCCCACAGCACTCAGTCCTCCCGGTTCTCCTGAGCCTCCCCCAGCCCACCCCCCACATCCACTGCAGATTCCATTCGCAATGTTCCTCGCATTTGCGTCAGTGTGTGCGAGGACAAGACGAGCGAGGCCAGCAGGAGAGATGGAGAGGAGAGGGGAGAGGGACAAGACGTGGTGGGAAGAGGAAGGCTTCCGTGGAAAGGGCAGCAGCCAAGCGTTGAGTCCCTCCGCAGAGACCACGAAACTAACGACAGACGCAGTCCTCTTCTCCCAAACACTCATATCCGCAGTCGCAACCTCCGCCTCTCCTCCTCCCACTGCTCCGACTCCTCCTCCCACACTTTCCCCGTATCCCCCTCTCACTCCTCCTCTTCCCTCGACTGACGTCAAGTCCTCATCAGTCATCCGCGTCTCTTTCGCCTTGAAGAAACAAGGAGAGGGGGGTGAGGCGGAGGAAGAGCAAGGTGAAGAGGGGGAGGAGGATGCGGATGAAGAGGAGGAAGTGAGGGGAGGGGGAGAGGAAGAGGAAGAGGAAGTTCCAGGGTGAATTGTGGTAGAAAATGAAACAGATTGAACGGAAAGAATGAGACGAGAAGCAGGGGTGTCCTCCTCTCTTCCCCTCAGCAGCCTACCGTTCTTCTTCAGTCGACCATACTCTTCACTATAACTGGGTCTCTCCCCGGCCGACCCCCCCTCATCGCTTCTCTCCTTCCCTTCCCTTCGTCCCTCAACGCTCCTTCTCTTCCTTCCTCTCCCCCACTCCGTCTGTTTGGAATGAAGGAGAAGAAGGAGAAGAAGAAGGTGGAGAGGAAGGGTATGAAGAAGCCGAAGACTGTACAAGGGAGTGCACTTTATCGCTGACGATGATGTCTTTGAAACCACCTACTGCTTGCTGGACGAATGCAAGAATGTCGCTGGTAGCAACCAAGGCATCGTTTGCGGACCCCAAGAGGGAAGCGGGGGGAGAGGGGGAAGAGCGTTCAGATCAAGCAAGATATCGGAAGCAGAAGCGATCACCTTAACGACGTCCCTGATGACTACTCTCTCCCTCTCCTTCTCAGCCATGTCCAGCTCTCTCTTCTCATTCTCCCCTCTCTCTCAGCTGCCT
Source organism: Drosophila quasianomalipes (assembly GCA_035043665.1). Classification (NCBI taxonomy): domain Eukaryota; kingdom Metazoa; phylum Arthropoda; class Insecta; order Diptera; family Drosophilidae; genus Drosophila; species Drosophila quasianomalipes. The sequence continues at coordinate 20,969 of JAWNMU010000096.1, forward strand.
CTGCCCAGTTCTCTTCCCACTTCCTGATGCGAGCTATTTCCCTTTCCCTCCTCCTCTCTCCTCAACTCTAAGTTGGATTGCCTCACTCCTCCTCCTCTCTCCACTCTCTCTATTTTTCCCCGATGACCCCTCTTCCCTCCGCTCTCCTCCTCCACCTCTCTTCCTGCAAACGTTGGGAGAGGGATAGGGAAAGTGGAGGGGGAGGAGGAGCAGGACAGGGCGAGCACATCGACGAGCGAAAGAAAGGGGGGTGAGGGGAGATGAAAGCGAGAGGAGTGAGGAGGCACGGGTGTCGATCGAGGGAGAATCATGAGTGAGAAGGGGGAGGAAAGGGAGGAGAAGGATGAAAGGGAGGAAACAGAGGAGGGAGGGAGGACGAAGAATGAGCGGAAGGAGCGAATCGGGATGAAGAGGAAGAAGATGAAGAAGAAGAATAGGAAGAGGAAGAAGGACGAGAAGGGGCAGAGGAAGGAGAAAGAGATGAAGAGTTAAAGGGGGAAGAAGAGGGTGGGAGAGGGAAGGGGGAAGGGAAAAGGGGGAGGAAGAAGAAGAGGGGAAGGAGGAAACAAACTCAGAATACGAGATAGTGGATGGGGGACGAACAAAAGCTGTTGATGACAATGTAGAAGGAGAAGAGGAGAAGGACGAGAGGGCAGAGGAAAGGGAGGAGGAGAAGAAGGGCGACGGGGAGAGAGACGGTTTGGGAGGGGAGAAGGAGAAGAAGCAAGCGATGAAGTTAATCCACTCCAAGTCCAAGTCCACGCCCCACAGCAAATGCTCTATACTTCCGTTCACCACAATTTCCCTCACTTTCACTCTCGTCCTCTCCCTCTCCCTCTCTCTCTTCTCTCTTTCTCTCTCCCTCTCTCTTTCTCGCTCTCTCTCCCTCCCCTTTACCACCTCCCCCTCCTCTTCTCTCCCTTGAGTTGGTTCTTTCGCTCCCCCTGCGCCTCTCTCTCTGCCTCTGCATCTCTCTTCTCTCCCTTCTGCTGCGCTCTTCTGGCACTGCGAAGAGATCGCTCGATCTCTCTCTCCATCCCCCTCACCCTCTCCCTCTCCATCTCCTTCTCCCGTTCTTTCTCCCTTTCCCTCTCCCTCCTGGCCTCCCTCTCCTTCTCACGTCAGCCTTTCCTTTCTCTCCTCCTCTTTCCGCACTCCCTCTTCCTGTTCTTGCTCCTGCTCCTACTCCCGCTGATCCTTCCCCGTCGTCTGCCACCCTCAGTACAATAGAAACAACTATGCAAGGGCTCTCCCTCCTCCTCCTCTCCTCTACTTCTTCTAGTCCATTCCACGCATCGACTGCTCGTCCTACCACGAAGTCTGCCCAAGGGAACGGCAATGACAAACGAGTAGGGGACGATGAAGAGGAAGAAGAAGGCGGAGAGGAAGAAGAGGGGAACGAGAGGGGAGATCCAGAGGAGGAAGAAGAGGAAGAAGAGTGAGGAGACATGTAATTTTCGAAGAGAGTGGAGAAGGGAGAAGAAGATGAAAGAGGCGACTGAGGGTAGATGTGGGAGCCAGAAGCAGGCAGCGAGGAGGAAGAGAAGGGGATGGAGGAGAAGGGAAGAGAGGAAGAGGGAGCTGAGGGAGAGGAAGAGCGGTAAAGCACAGGCATAGCTACATATTGGAACGAAGAAAGATCTCCTGCGATGTCAAGAGGGAGCAGCAGAGAGTAATCCGGCACATTGGAGTCTCTCTCTCTCTCTCCTCTTCGTCCCACTCCTCTTGTCCCTCTCTTTCCGAACCCCCCTCGCTGCCTCCCCTGCCCTCTTTCTCCTTCTATACATTCCTCCATCAAAGGGAGTAACTAATGAAGATAGAGCGCGGGTAGTAAAAGCTCCCCCTCCTCCTCCAGCTGTTGCTGCTGCCGATGCTGCTCTTCCTGCTGTGGCAGCTTCGTTGATTGCGTGCTGTTCTCTTCCTGCGCTGATCTGAGTGTTGGACTCGTCTAGGTTGGCGGAGGCAGAGGCGGAAGAAGCAGCCTTGAGAGCGAGGGAGTGAAGAGGGATCCAGTGTAGAAGAATAGCATCCAAAAGAGAGATGTGGAGGAGGATGGAGGAGGAAGAGGCAGGGGGAAAGCGCAGGAGTCGAAGACAGTAACACCGACTCCCCTCACTTTGAGCTCTAACTTGGACGGCAGCCTATCCCTTGCATTCTCCAGACGACGTTTCGACGAAGAAGAAAGGGAGGAATAGAGGGAAGAGAAGGGGAACGAAGAGGAGGTAGAGGCAGAGGTTGAGGTAGAGTTGGAGGCAGAAGGTGAGGGGGCAGAAGAAGATGAAAAGAGCGAGGAGGAAAGGGAAGAGGAGTAGGGACAGAGGGCTCGTGTCTTTCTTCTCGTGTAAGCAGATATTTCGTCCCTATATTTGAACTTGCAAACACTACACACGTACAGCCACTGGGGGAAAGACCGAAGGCCAAGTCGCTCTCCCTCCCTCTCCCTCTCCTTCTCTCTCTCTCTTTCCCCTATTCCTCTCTCCCATTCCTCTTCCTCTTCCTCTTCCTCCGAATCAAAATCATACTCATCCCATTCGTCCTCTCCTTCTCTCCCTCCCCCTTCTTCTCCTTCTCCCTCTCCCTCTTCCTCCCACCCCTCTTCCTCGTCCCAATCAGTCGTCGAACCCTCTTCTCCCTCTCCTCCGACTCCTTCCCTGTAGCTCTTGGCTCCTCCTCCGTACCCTCTTCTCTTTCCTCTGAGTTCCAATCCACCTCTCTCTCTTCCTCCACTCTCTTCTTCAGAGGAATCAGTCTCGTCCTCGCTCTCCCATCCATCTCCTCTCTCCAGCCCCCTTATCTCCCTCTCCCTCTGCCTCTCCCTCTGCCTCTCCCTCTGCCTCTCCCTCTGCCTCTCTCTTTGTCTCCTTCTAACACTTTCCATCTCTCTTTCTCCCTCTCCCTCTCCCTCTCCCTCTCCCTCCTCTGTTTCTTCCATCCATCCTCCTCTCTCCCCGTCTTCCCTCTCCTCTTCGTTTCTCCCTCCTCTCTTCGATCGCCTCCCTCTCGCTCTCTCTAATCATCTCTCTCTTCTCCCGCAGCCGCTTCCTTTCTTCCCTCAGCTCCAGCTTGAGTTGCTTCTTTTCCTCTCTCCTTCTCATCCTCTGTATGTAGGACAGAGGAGGAGGGGCACAGGAATGTACGCAATACCAGCAAGGCGAGTGAGACGATGGAGATGAAGAAGAAGAAGAGGAGGAAGGGTAGAGAGGGAGGGGAGGGAGAGCTAGAGAATATGGGAGAGAAGCAGGAGAAGATGAAGGATAAGAGGAGGCATCGTAAGACGAAGAGGAGGAAGAGAAGGGAGAGAAGTGTGGGGAAGGGAGAGCGAAGGGATTCTTGGGGAGAGAGTATATGGAAGGCCACGAAGAAGGACACTGCAAGTGGTAAGATTCGAAGGAAGAGAGGTTGGGGATGCCTGTGCAAGAAAAGGAGGAGGAGGAGGAGGAGGAGGAAGAGGAGGTGGAGGAGGAAGAGGAGGAAGAGGAGGAAGAGGAGGAGGGGAGGGAGGGGAGGAGGAGAGAGACGGAGGCCGAGGCGACGAATATGTCGATCATGAAATCACTTGAGAAGAGAGAAGAAGAAGAAGAAGAAGATGAAGAAGACGAAGATGAAGAAGACGAAGATGAAGAAGACGAAGAAGATGAAGAAGAAGAAGAGGAGGGGGAGAGGGAAGAGGAGGGGGAGAGGGAAGAGGAGGGGAGAGAGAAGGAGCGAGGAGAGCAGGAGTGAGGAGAGGAGAGGAGAGGAGAGTGTGTCTGATAAATATTAGAGAGGGAGAGGAGGAGGGAGGGAGAGAAGGAGAGAAGAAAGAAGGGGTAGAGGCATAGGGGAGGGAAGAGGTCGGAGGAGAGTACAGCGAAGAAGAAGAGGATGAGGAGGATGAGGACGAGGAAGAGAAGGAGGAAAGGGAGGAAAGAGAAGGGGGAGGGAAGGAGGAGAGGAGATCGCGAGAGGGAGAGATAGGGAAGGTTTGACTTGAGACCCTGGATGAAAACATTCATATTTCCACAAAAGAAACCCACCGAACCCACGTCTATATCTTCCTCTCCCTCGTCTTCCTCCTCCTCTTCCTCATCCTCCTCCTCCTCCTCTTCGTCTTCGTCTTCGTCCTCTTCATGCTTCTCTTCGTCTCCTATCTCTACTCCCTCCACATCCTCCTCAATTTCTTCCTCTGCATCTGCCTCTCCCTCTGTCTCTCCCTTTCCTCCTTCCCTAAGAGTATGAAACATCTCTGGATTGCATGTTTCAAACATAGAAGATGATGAAGAGGACAAAGAAGAGGATGAAGAAGAAGAAGGAGAAGGAGAAGGAGAGGAGGGGAGGAGGGAGAGGAGGGGGAGGAGGGGAGGAAGGAGAGGACGGAGAGGACGGAGAGGAGGGAGAGGAGGGAGAGGAGGGAGAGGAATGATTTATGACCGTTTTGAACATGTCTCCATCATCATCGTCATCTTCTTCTATTTCTCTCCCTTCTTCTTCCCATCCCCCCTCTTCCTCCGCTTCCTGCCCCTTCTTCTCCTCCTCCTTCCACTGCTTCCTCTCCATCAACCCTCCACACCCCTCCTTCATCCTCGCTATCGAATTGATCTGACTCTTCTTCCTCCACTCCCACTGCCCCTACCCTGTCCTCTCCAGTCTCTCTTCTCTCCCCTCTCTTCTTCTCGATATTTTCCCTCTCCCTCTGCTCCCTCTCGGCCTCTCCCTCTCACTGCCTCTTCCTTATCCACACCCCTATGTCCCCTCTTGCCCTTCTTTCCTCTTCCTTGAGCTCGTAGTCTCTCTCCCTCTCCGTGCATCAACGAAGAGGAGACAGAGGCAGGGAGGGTGATGGCAGAAGGGGAGAGGCCGATGAGCGGGAGGGAAAGAGAGGGCGAAGACAGAGGAGTAGACAGCTTATCAGTGAAGTCGATGAGGTTATTGAGAGAAAAAACATCGAGTGATATTACTATGTTGGAAACATATATGCACACTACAACCTTCGATCTCTCTCTCCCCTCCCTCTTCACTCGTTCAATTCCTTCTCTTCCATTCCGGCGGTTGCTGTCAGAAAACGGAGAGGGAGGAGGCAATAGCAGAGGAAGAGGAGGCAGGGATAGAAGAGGAGGAAGACGAGGAGGAAGAAGAGGGCTCAGAGGCATGGAGGAAGACAGAAGAGGAAGAGAAGGAATATTGCTCGAGATTAGAGACCAAGTCAACGAGGTCTATATCTGAGGGGGAGGTGGGGGGAACGCAGGGGAAGAAGCGGAAGAAGAAGACGAAGAAGCAGAGGAAGAAGAGGGGAGGGAGGACGAGGGAGTGGAAGAGGGGTATGAGGAGGAAGAGGAGGAGGGGAGGGGACGAGGAGGATGACCCTACGACGTAGAGAGGAGGAGGAGGAGAAGGGAGTGAAATTTTGACGAAACTATTGTTGTGGGGGTCAGAGGAGTAGGCGAGGAGAGTTTTCCTGATGTTCCACCCCCTCCATTCGACCATTCGCTCTGCTCTCCATAGCAAATACTCGCCTCTCCTTCTCTCTCTCTCTATCTCTCTCTCTCTCTGTCTCTCCCTCTCTCTCTCCCTCTCTCCCTCTGGGTCATTCTTAATCGAAGCATTTGCTTCCGCCCTCCTTCTCTCTCTCTCTCTCTGACTAGCCCTGACTCCTCTCCTCCCCTCCCCATATCGGATCCTACGATCTCCTCTTCCCCTTCGCTTCTGATGCCACTCCACGATCCTCCTCACCCCCTTCTCCTCCTCCTCTCCTGCACCCCAGGCTTGCAATTTGAACAACAAAGGGAAGAGAGGGGGAAGGATACTCGAGTCAAGCCCACTCGCTCTTCGCAACACCCTCTCAGCCTCCACTGCTCCCTCCTTCCTCCTCCTCCCCCTCCTCTCCTCTCCCTCCTCGCCTCTCTCTCCACGTCTTCGTATTTCCCATATCTCTCTCTTTCTTTCCCTCTCCCTCCCCTTCGCTCTTCATCTGCCTCCGCCTCCTCTTCCTCCTCCTCGTCTTCGTCCCCCTCCACTTCCTCACCTCTCTCCCTCCTCTCCATCTGCTCCTGTACTTGCAGGATCTGCCTACTCAGCTGAGAAGAAGGGAGAGAGGCAGCGGTCATTTCAGCTCGGTGGACGAGGAGGAGAGAGGGGGCAGAGGAGGGAGAGCGGTGACGAGAAGAGAGGAAGAAGGAGGACAACGATACCCCCACCTCAGTCTCGCACTCGATCGTCCCCATTCTGACTAAGTCATTTAGAGCAAAGTTGAGTTCATTCAACGTTCCTCTCCCCACCTCCACCTCCCCTTCCTTCCTTTCCTCTCTGCCCTCTTCTAAACTCTCCCTCCTTCTCCCTTCACTCCTCTCCTCCCTCTTCTCTTCTTTCCCCGCAGTCGTATTTTGTCCTTTCCTCTCGTCTCTCCCTCTCTCTCTCCTTTCTTCGCCTTCTTCTCCGCCTGAATGAGCAGCGTTGGCGAAATGGGAAAGGGAAGGGGGACGAGGAGGAGGACGAGGGGGCGGAGGGAGAGGAGATGAGAGAGGGGAGGGAAGAGGAGAGGGTGGGGAAGAGGGAGAGACCTGCTGATCTAGCAATCGAAGAACAAAGCAGAGTTTTTAATTTCATAGCGGAGGATGAGGGAGAAGAAGAGGAAGAAGAAGCATACGAAGAAGATGAGTGAGAAGAGGACGAAGCATACGAGGAAGAAGAAGGAACGTGTGAATAAACAGAAGAGGAGGATGCGGAGGAAGGGGAGGGAGAGGAGGGGGAGGGCGAAGGGACGGAGGATATGAATAACCCAAGGGAGTTGACTGAGAGAGAGAGATAGGAAGGGTCCAGGAAGAGTCTCGAAGAAAAGGAGGGGGGAGAGGGGAGAGAGCAGGGAGCTGGAGGGGTGGGGTGGAGAAGAAGAATTAGCGAACAGGTTCACCACGATAAATGGGCATTCCATCCACACACTCGTGCCTTCTCCTCCTCCTGCCTCTTTTCCGTATCGTCTGCCTTCTCCTCCTCCTCCTACTCCCTCTGCTCCTGCTCCGGTTCCTCCGCTGTGGAGGGAAGAAGAGTGGAGGATGTAACCTTTCTCTCCTCTTTCCCTCTCCCTCTCCCTCTCCCGCTCCCTCTCCCTCTCTCTTTCTTGCTCCCTCTCCCTCTCCCTCAGTCTTTCTTCCCTTTCCTCATCGTCCTCTTCTTCCCCAGCATGAGCTAGAAGGGTCGAGAGAGGGAGTGGGAAGAGGGGTAGGAGAGTGGAGGAAGAGGAGGAGAGGTACGAGAGGGGGGACAGGAGGGAGGTGAGGAGGACGTCGATTCGATTTGGGAAATCTAGGTCCATGTTAACGCATACACTCCCTAACCTCATTCCTACTACTACCCCCTTTCCGTCCAGCATATCTACTTCTCCTCCATATCCTCCTCCTCCTCTCTGTTTTTCTCTTCTTCCGCCTGCTTCTTTGACCCCCTTCCTCGCCCTCCTGCTCTTCCTTCCTCCCTCTCCTGCTGCATTCAACACGGCGTGAGTGTATTTTCCAACAGAAACAGCATCCTCTCCCTCCACTCTCCCTCTTCCTCTTCCACCCACTCCCGCTCCCGCCCCTCTCCATCTCTGCCACCTGCTCCTTCATCACCGTACCCTCCGCGCACTTGTTGGGAAATATAATTGAGAGCAGAGGCAGCGGCGTTGGCAGCTGCAAAGATCGTGGACGAGGAGAATGAAGTGGAAAAGGGGTGGGAGGAGGAAGAGGAGGCAGACGATGAAGACGAAGGAAGGGAAGGAAGGGAGAGGTCATTCTCAAGCATTGGCTGAAAAGAAGAGAAGGAAGGGTGAGAAGGAGAAGGAGAAGAAGGAGACGAAGGAGAAGAAGAAGAAGGAGAAAAGGGAGAAGAGGGGGAAGACAAACTGTACATATTTGCCCCACCCTCCCATGAAGCTCCCTCTTCTCCTCTCCCATCCCCTTCTTCCTCACCTCCCTCTCCCTCTTCGTCCTCCTCTTCCTCCTCGTCCCACTCCCATGAGAGTCTCTCTCTCTTCTTGTTTTCTACGATTACTGACAACGTCAAATCGCTTCCTCTCTCCCCCTCCACACCACACTCCCACTCTCCTCCATACACCTCTCTGCTCCCTCCTCCCCCATATCCTCCTCCCCCGTATACTCCACGTCCCCTTGCCCTTCGATCAAACATACCCCTCTCGGTCATCGCATCTTCTCTTCTCATTTGCATTCTCCTCCTGCTCACACTCACACTCCCACTCCCACTCCCACTAGAGGTCTTCCTTTCTCTCCCTCTGACTCTTCCACCCTCTCTTGTCCCTTCCCTCTCTCCATCTCTCTCTCTCTCTGCCTCCATCTCCCTCTCCCCGTTTCTCCCTCCCTTCCTCTCCTTCTCCTTCCGCTTGGTCTGAACAAGTCATAGGCAGAAGCTTCGAAGGGAAGAAAGACGTTGATAGAGTGTTGGTGCACAAGCGGAAGAGAACAGCAGTGGGGGCAGGAGGACGGAGAGGAGGAGGCAGAGGGAGTGGAGGAAGAGCATGAGGAAGAAGAGGAAGAAGAATAGGAAGAGGAAGCGAACGCGGAGGAAGAAGGAGAGGAGGAGGGAGAAGAAGCAGAAGAGGGAGAGGGCGAGGAGAGAGAAGGAGGAAGGGAAGAGGGGCAGGAAGAAAGAGTGCATCTCGAAGGGAATGGGGGAAGAGTGAAGGGGAAGGAAGCGGGAGTGGAAAAAGGGAGATGAATGAGAGACGAGGGAGAAGAAGAGGAAGAAGAGGAAGAAAATGAAGGAGAGAGAGAGTGAGCGCAAGAAGGATGAGAGGGAGAGGAAGGAGAGGAAGAAGAGGAGGAAGATGAGGAAGAGGAGGACGGGTAAGAAGGGGAATAGGAAGGAGTAGATCCCCTGTCAAAGAAGAGGAGAGGAATGCAGATGAACATAGCTTCGTCTCTCCTTTCCCTCTCCCTCTCCCTCTCCTTTCTCTCTCCTTCTCTCTCTCTATCTCCTCTCTGATCTCCCTCTCTTCTTCGCCCTCCCCCTCATCCCTTCCTCTCTCTTCTCCCTCTCTTGGTTCTCTTTCCCGCTCTCCTCTCCCCCTTCTCTCTCCACCCAATCCTCTTCCTACTCCCCACATACGCTCTCTCTCCCTCCCGTATGTATCTGATATTGCCTTGAACGAATTGTAGATCTGAACAAACGAGACAGAGGTAGAAGAAGAAGAAGAAGAAGAAGACAGCGAAGAAGCGGAGGAGGAGGATGAGGAGGTGGGGGAGGAGAAGGAGGACGTAGGGAATGTTTTGTGGATAGCTAAGCAAGATAGCGAAGGATTTGAAGAGGAGAGGGTGGCCTCGGATGAGGAGGTGAGGGACAGAGACGAAAGGGAGGGAGAGCAGGCGACTAGGGGGAGAGGGGGAGAGAGAAGGAAGAGATGAGGCGGAGCTAGGGAGGGAGGAAGCAGATGAGGAGGAAGAGGAGGAGGAAGGGAAGGTAAGGGAAGTGAGTGCCTTTGTCTGTGAAGAAATCGACCCTCCCTTCCATACCACAGAAATGGGCAAAGATGCATCGATCAAAGCAGAGTCAAGGGAAGTAGAAGAAGAAGAAGAGGATGAAGAAGAAGAGGATGAGGGAGAGAGAGCAGGGAGGGAGGTGAGGAGGAAGGAGGGTCTCCATATCCTCTGTCTCTCTTCAAAGTACGCCTCCCCCACCCTTGCCCCCACCTCCATCCCCTCTACTTTTTGACTCACGTTCACGATTACATTGGAAATAGATATGCACACATGGTCAACGTAGAGGATATCACTGGTGTCTTCCTCGTTATCGTCCCTTCGCTCTTCCTCACCGTCTTTTCCCTTCATCACCCCTCTCTCTTGTTCCCTCTCCCTTTCTCTCTCCATTTCCCTCTCCCTTTCCCCCTCTATTTCCTCACCTAAAGCGTCAGACAAGCACGCATAAACATCCATCCTTTTCACCCCCACGCTCACCCTCCACAATCCGTTGCCTCCTCCATACCTTCCCTTCTTTCCCCACTTCATGAGTCTTCCTAGCCCAATTCCCACCTCTCCCAGTCCCTCCGCTTCCGCTTCGCCCCCTATTCCCTGCCACGCGTACCCTCCCAGTCCCATTCCGCCTGCCCCTCCCTGTCTCCTTCTCTCCCTCTCCATCCTCTCTTCTGCTAGCATCGCTGAGCGGAGTGAAGAGGCTGTGGCAGCAACAGAGAGGGCAGAGGCAGAGACGGAAGAGGAGGAGGAGATGAGGGAGGAGAAGGAAGGGATGGAAGGGATTGAATCCACAGCCTTCGCAACTGCAATAGAGTCAGAGTCAGCAGAGGAGGAGGTAGAAGTAGCAGAGGGGAAGGAAGAGGAGGGGATGGCAGAGGAGGGGAGAGAAGAGGAAGGGATAGAGGATATTTTGGAGAGGAAGGACTCAATTAAAGGGCCGTCCTTTGCACTGATTTTTCTTTCGTTTGCAATTAGAGCAATCGAGGAGGAAGAAGATGAAGTAGCGGAAGGAGGGGAGGCAAAAGGAGAGGAAGAGAAGGAAGAAAGGGTTGAGTAGGTGGAAGAGGAAAGAGAAGGAAATAGGGAAGAGGAGGACGTGGAGTTGGCAGAGCCAGAGGAGCGTGAGGATGGAGAAGGCGAAGCAAGAGAAGAGAGAGCAATATGCGCTGCGTGTGACTTGAACGACTGGACGGTGGCCAGGAGGGCGAGAGAAGAGCTGTTTGCGCTAGAGAGGAGAGAGGAGAGGGAGAGAAGAATAGACAAATGTCTTGGGCTGAGTATTCCCGTCACTATTCCTACGTTTACCCCCACCTCTACGGTAGTCGACATGCCTTCTCCTCCTCCTCCTCCCCCTTCGTATCCTCCTTGCGCACTTGCTCCTCTCCTCCCTTCCCGTTCCCTTTCCTCTCCTCCGAACCCACTTCTCAATTTGAAGTGCAAATCAACCGTATTTTTCAACCGAGGCCTTCGAATCCCGGAAGAAGATGAAGAAGAGGAAGGAGGAATAGAGGGAGGGGAAGCGGAAGCAGAAAGGGAAGGGGAAGAGGAAGGAGAAGACGATGATGATGAGTTGGAGTAGGAAGAGGATGAAGAAGAGGAGGCGAAGGACGCATTGTCATCGTACTCTTCTGAGCAGAGGAAGACTCTTCTGAGTCCAAGCGAAAGCAACTCTTGGTGAGAGGAAGAAGACGAAGAGCAACAAGAGGACGAGGAGTAAGACGAAGAAGAAGAGGAGGATGAGGAGGAAGAAGAGGAAGAGGATTGCTGGGTAGAGTCCGTAGTAGGAGATCCGTAGATCCAGTTCGTGACTGCGCCGATGATGCCTGTTTTTTTAGATCTTAGGGAGAGGGAGGCAAGGGGGAGGAAAGGGGCAGAGGAGGAGAGGTCTGCCTCAGACATGAATTCAAACGCAAGTGAAGGAGAAGGGGAGGAGGAGGGGGAAGATGGCGACATAGACGAAGCAGAGGAAGATGAAATAGAAGAAGACGAAGAGGAGGAAGATGAGGAGGAGGGGAGGGGAGGGAGAGACGTCTAGACTGAATACGGTAGATTGTTCTGATGGCGTTGAGGACGTCAGAAGAGAAGGGAAGGTGGCCACCCAAATACCACTTGCGGTAGACTAGCACCGCCTCATCCTCTGTCATCCCCATGCTTTCTCCCTCCTCCCACTCCCCCTTCTCCTTCTTCTCCCTCCCACCCTTCCTCGCCCTCGTCTTCATCCCAATCGCTTTCATCAGATGCTAAATCATCTGTGTTCCTCTCTATATCTCCTCCCTCTTTGCCTCCTCCCGCTCCTCTCTCTCGTCCTCTTCCACCCCGTCCCTGTCCCCTTCCTCTGTTTCCTCTCCTTCCTCTCCCTCCCCTTCCACTCCTTGATCAATCAAAAAGACTGCATCTGGACAGATCTTTTCCATCCTTCGTTTGTGGAAATATGAATGCACGTGGAACACTCGCATACTCCCGATCTCAGATAGATATCTCATCGCCCTCTCTATTCTCTTCGTCAAAACAATCCCGTTCTCTCCCTCTCCCTCCGCCTCTGTCTCCCTTCTCCCTCTCCTTCGCCCTCTCTTTCCCCTTCTTCGTGTCTCCTCTTCTCTTCTTCCCTCATCTAACCCCAGGATCTGATCCCTCTCCGCCTCCTGTTCCCTTCTCTTCTTATAAACATCTCCAAATGACGTTCCTTTTCCTTCCCTTTTTCCTGTACCTCTTCTATTCGCTATCTGCGACCCCCTTTTGCTGACTTTCCCCTTCCCCTCGCCCCCTCGACCTAGGAGCTAGGCTGCGGTAGAGGAAGTAGATCTTTTTAGCCAAGTCTCGGGACGCCGATTCTTCCGGATGAAGAGCAATGGTATCCACTTCCCCAACGTAGATCGAGGCGTTCCCGACTTCCACTCTCCTTCTGTACTCTCCTTCAAACGTAGCAGTGGGGGTAGAAGAAGGTGAAGAAGATGAAGAGGAAGACGATGAAGAGGACGAGGAAGAAGATGAGGAGGGAGGGGAAGAAGAGGCGAGGGTAGAAGCAATGAGAGAGGAGGAGGAGGAGGATGAGAAGGGAGAGAGAGCGGAAGGACAATCAGTGAGAGAAGCAGAGGGAAGTAGGAAGACGACGCAAAGGGTAGAGAGAGAGGATGGAATGTCTGCCTCTATTCTAACCTTCACTTCCCTTGTCTCTACCTCCGTTCTTGCCACCATCTGCTCAATCGACGAGTACAGCACCTCAAGCCCATCATCCGAAGAGGGAGACGACGCAGGGGTAGATGAAGAAGAAGAAGAACTCGAGGAAGAGGATGAGGGAGAGGAGGAGGAAGGGGAGGGAGAGGAGGAGGGAGCAGAGACGGAGGGCGGGGAAGAGACAGATGAAGAGGGGATGAAGGAGTAGGAAGAAGAAGACTCCTTCTTGGCATTTATGAAAATATCTAAGATGCGTTGGAAAGCACTGGCATACGTTTCCTCTCTCCTCCTCCTCCTCCTTCTCCTCCCCCTCCTCATCTGCTGTCTGTTCCCCCCTTCCGACGCCTGCTTCTCTTCCCCGTACGATACGTCCCTCCCGCTATCGTTGCTTCCTCTACCTCCCCTCGCACTCCTCCTCTCCGCCCTCCTCCTCCTTATCGCAATCACCGACTTGAACCCCTCTCTCACTCCCTCTTGAATCGCATCGTCCAGTGCCTTCAGAGGAAGGCACGACAGCAGGGAAGAGGGTGTGGAGGAGGATGGCGAAGAAGAAGAGGAAGAGGAAGAGGAAGAAGAGGAAGAGTAAGAAGAAGAGGAGAGGATTGAGGAGAATGCTTGCTGAATGAGATACTGTGCCTCATCAGTGGTAGTGGCATCCTTGACCTTAAGTGTCAGGTCGACAGAGTGGAGGGAAATGCGGCAGGGAGAGGAAGACAGAGACTTCCAGGGAATCTCAGCCTCCACTCGCCCGACTCGGCCCCTCCTCACGCTCAGAGGGAGGTCGAGGAGGAGCTCGTTGATTGCGTCCACGTTCAAGTCCAGGTCATGGAGGCTGAGCTTCCCTTCGCTCACACTCAGTTGGAGCTGCGAAGGAGTCAGGTTAGACTTCAAGTAACGGTTCAACACCTTCCCCAACCCCAGCTGCACTATCTTTTCCATCCCAGGGATACGCATGTTGCTGAAGAACGAGGAAGAGGAGGAGGAGGAGGAGGATGAGGAGGAAGATGAAGACGTAGAGGACGAAGATGAGGAGGAAGAAGAGGAGGTTGGCTGCGATGGCTGAGATGAAGAGCTAGAGCTCTTGGTCCAATTGGTCCATCCGTACATGGCCCTTGTTTTTTGTGTGAGTAAGTACTCTGAAACGAATTTCTTATGCTTGAATTAGTTACTGTATACTATTGTAGTATACTGCTATTGAATGCACTTCTGTTAACTCTCTTGTTCGAAGCGTGGAAATAAGAACCGGGTTCTTAATCGAAAAATGTGAACGCTCTGCAAACTGCAAGAGGAACCAAAAAGGCCTGCAAAAGGGGCAGTAAAAGTACAAAACAGGTGAGTGGCCGAACGAGTCAAAAGAGGAGGGAGAACGAAGAGGGGAAAAATAAGGGAGAACAGTAGGAATTAAACTGTGAAATGTTCCATTCAAACCTAAAGATAGACTATACAACTTGAAATTAAGAATTATTTGTGTAGATCAAGCAGAAGCGCAGCAGATAAGAATGTATGTGCATGCATTCAGAAGACTTTGTCATACAGAGCAGAGTTCAATTTGAATCCCCTAGGACAGCAGAAAAATCAACTTAAAGTAAATTATATTCTGGGAACCAGGCGAAATGGGTAGATATATATGTGTGTTATTCCAATGCATAGCCTGTCTGCAATAAGAGTGCTCGAATACAACGCGAACTCCCCTAAACAAACAGGAGGAAAGAGGCGTGAGTGTAAGCACACGTTCAAAGTTTCTTGATAGATAAGCAAGAAAAGGAAGAACTATTCTCATACGCGGTATGAAAAAAATCAATCAAGAATAGATAATAAATCACAGAACATGCTGTCTCTCTGTGGTGTTAGGTACAATATCTGGTTCTTCTGAAGGAATTCTATAGTTTACCAGCGCTTCGAATATTCTTTTTTGATGTCACTTTTCTTTGAAGAACATTTGAATATGCACAAAGAAAACTAGAAGGAAAAAGAAAAATTGGAACAGATATAAAAGAAAACTGTATGCACAAATAACAAAGTGCTTGTTAAAAGCAAGCAATTCATAGTAGCAACTAGCGCAATAGAAATAAAAGCTGACGTTCTCTTGTTCTTCAAAAGGAAACTTTTTCCCGCTTCATCTTCAAATTGAGAAAAAACAGGGAGTGGCAGAGTAGGTTACGTTTTCAGTGTAAATATGAGAAAGCACCCGGTAGAGCCAAACTGAAATTTCGAGCATACATAATTTGGTATTTTCTTCCTTATCCAGAGGAGGTTGTAATCTTCGTCATATTACCATCGCCTTGTAGCGATTGATATCATTGGCCATATCCGCAGATTTTTTCACTGAGCATTGGCCAGAGGATTGCTCCCGAATTAAGAAATACGAATATTAAAATAAGTATTAACGATGTCTTTAACATTGGCGGGTGCTTTCCTTGCAGGAGCTGGGGCTCTCGGAGCTGCTGGATACAGTAGCTCACGAAAAGGTATATATTTTTGGCATCCATAGTTCTCATCGTTCTTGTTTTTGGCACTTGATGCGTTTCACATTGTCTCACCAATGCACAGGAGCCAAGCGCAACGGCACTCGCTTGGTTCGCTATGATTGGTACTATCGTGTACTGCATTTAATCTTTGGGTGCAAAATCGCGGTATTCATTTATGTGGTGGGGTTGGCTGGATTTTTTGCAAGTGTGTAGCTCGGTGGTTATAAATGATATGTGTGCTTGGGCTCAATGGAACTCAAGCCTCAAGTCGATCAGCGAAGCATACACAGATGCGGCAGAAGAAAGCTGACCTCACTTTCGGAGAGGTGTTCGATGAGTATGTGATCGAGGGAAAAGCTTGGGTTCCCCCTAAGACTGCTCGTCTGTCGATGTTGGGAGACGATACTGTCGTGGTGAAGAGGATGGTGCAGAAGAGGATCGTAGAGAGAATGACCGAAACCTCGGAGGTCGTCAACGGAGAGAAGAGGATTGCACACAAGCCTACCATCTGTGAGGATGTTGTCCAGGACGTCATCTTGGCGAGATCGGTCGTTCTCATGGCAGTTTTACATGCATTTCTCTGTATTTATTGAGGCGTGTGTATTTCGCGTCTCCTCCCTCAATACTAACGCATGTTTATGTATGTGTATTTACTGTGTGTATATGCGAATGTATGTATGTATGTATATATGTATGTGGTTGTGTGTGTGTGTGTGTGTGTGTGTGTGTGCGTGTGTGTGTGTGCGTGTGTGCGTGTGTGCGTAACTTCAGGGAGAGATGCGTGTGTGTGATCGACGACACATCCTTCGCAAACACTTCGTTGTCTTTGGTAGCTACCTTCAGAGAAAGATACTTTGGAAAGGAAGGAGGACGTGGAGGAGGGCTCAGACAGGAAAGAGGAGTTCCTGGCTGTGGCCGGACTCCTCACCCTCTGACAGTGACCCCGCACCCGTCAATGTTGGTAAGTAAACGCTAGTGAATGACGTATCGCGAAGGCAAGGGTTGCATTGGGCACACATTTAGAAGCGGGACGTGCGGATGGGAAGGGGAAAAAAAAAAGGGGGGGGGGGGGGAGGAAGAAAAGAAAGGAAGGGAGTGAGCAAGGAAAGAAAGTAGGAAAAGGGGAAGGGAGGAAGAGGGAAGGAAAGGAAAAGAATGGGGAAAGGAAAGGGGAAAGGGAAGGGAAGGGAAAGGAAAGAGAAGTGGGCGTGTATGTGTGTGTGTGTGTGGGGGGGGGGCTGGATGCAGGGCTGATCGCATGTCGGGCAGAGATGGGAGAGAAAGGAGGGGAGAATCAAGAGAGGAGGGCGGGAGGTGAGAAAGAGTGGGGAGGGGAGGAAGTCAGCTAGAAAGGATAGAGAGCAAATGAGGAGGAAAGGGCGATACGTGTGTGGGTTATGTAAACATGGGTGTGTATGTAGATAAGGAATAAAATAGAGAAGGAATGAATGAAGAGAGATGGGGGGTGGACGAGGAAGGAGAGAAGGAGAGAAGGGAGCTTAAGGGTATGGGGGAAGAATGAGGGGGAAGAAAGACAGAGTGCGAACGATAGGGAGTGATAAACAGGTAAGGAAGAGGAGGAAGGGCAGGAGGGAAGGTTTTAGTGCTTCGAGGATGAGGGGGTGAGGGGATGGGAGAGTAAAGGGGGGTGAGAGGGAGAAGAAGGTGAAGAAAGAGACAGGAGAGACTAGCGGTGAGGGAGGGAGAGGGAAATAGGGGGAGAGAACAAGAGAGGAAGGAAAAGAAAGGGGAAGAAAGAGAAGGGTACCAGGCAGAAAAAAGGAGAGAAAGACATTGATTGGTTGCATTGAAATGCGTATCGTGTCTGTAGTTTTGCATGTCCATCTCTTTTTTCGGTTCCCACTACACTCTATGACTCCCACTCTACGCTTCCTTCCGCATATCTCTGTGTCTATGGCTGTGAAACAGTATCATGCTTGTATGTCTGTGTATGCGCGTACCTGTAGGTGTGTGTATGTATATGTATTGGTTTGGTGTTGTCTGCAGATGCTTGCATTGAGTGAAGTGGATTGACATCTCGGTAGACCCACTGTTCATCATTTTCCATTTTCTCCACTATTTCCACTCTTCTTTGTTTTACTCTATTCTGACTTGCTCCACTTCCCAGATTTGTCTATTCATGTACGTCTCGTTCAGCACTCGCACACGTGGTTACCATGTTGGTGGAAACTTAAAGTGTCGGCAAACGAGCATCAGAAAATTCCACACATGCAAACCGGCCATAAAATGTTTAATGTTTTCTTTATAAATATCAAAATGTATTTGTGTGTGTTATATTTGAATGGGTGTCTCTCTCTTGTCATGCGCGTGTGTATATGTATACGGTACAGTACTTCGTGTGCTTACCGCTGGAGATTGCCGCCCAAAATGACGTTGAAACAGTTTTGTCGTTGCACAGTACTGTGTCGCCTTGTATCTCCCCGTTTGACACCGTTGTGCGTTTGCCATTCGTATTTCCAACTCTCAAATATGTGTGTAGTTTTGCCTGCGTCTATGTGTGTGTACGCAACTTTTTGTTTGTACGCTGATTTGTCAGTCTCTCTGCGTCTTTCCTACGAGAGAGTGCTGTATCGCATGAGACCAGGAAATGATGTTTTTCCCCAACGATCCCACCGAGTTGTGGGGATGGTAGGGTTCGACGAGCCCCTCGCGCCCTTCCACCGAAGACCGCCCCCCCTCATCGGCCCAGGCTTCCTAAGGAGCAGATCGATGCCCAGATCACAGGCACCACCTCCCCGTGTCCTTCCGGCGCTCTCTCCGAGCGTCCTGTTAGCTGCTGGAACGAGGGCTACAAGTTTCCAAGAAGAACTAGCGAGGAGAAGAGTTTGGAGTGTGCTCAGCAGTAGCGAGCAGCGAGTATGTGCACATGTACACTGTATATGAGTCGTGCTGCACAAGGTATTGTTTGTCTGTTCACATATTCCCTCTACGGTATTTAGAATCCTTCCAGTGATATTTATTTGCGTACACTCAGCACTGCAGTGACAGACACACAAAGTAGCGCCTTTAAAGATGCTGGCTTATGTTGTCGTTACGCATACATGTCTGTGTGTGTGTGTGTAGCTGCGCGAGGTTGCACATTAATGTTTGCTCAACATGCTTCTGTCTTCAGTGGTTCAAAATTCAGTGGTGGAGACACTGCGTACTCGGAGACAGGTGCAGCAGCCGCTTGCATACAGACGTGAACGAGCAAGGGAAAGTACAGTTTATTGCAGAAAATTATGAAGAGAACAGAGGAAAATCGATCTGGTAGGAAGGCTTGCGAAAGACCGGCGGTGGTGTCTCTGGCGAAGCGTCTTCTCACGCAGTTTTCGGGGCCCAGTTGTTTTGCGGAAGCCCCGGGCCGCTATAAATAAGAGCGAGAGAGAGCGAGCGCGCGCGCGCGCAACAACATTAAATGCAGGAAGGAGTAAATAAGTATCAGTGAGAAAATACACCATCGCAATGGAGAAAAACCGAAGCGAGATGTCAGGGGCTGTTAGGGGGGAGAAGAGAAAGGAGATAGATACATCCGTCACGAGCAAGAGAGCGCCGATATAGACCGAAGTCAAAGTAATGCTATTCACATATGCAGACATATATGTAGATTTATGTGTGTGTGTATATGTATATATAGATGAGACGCGCGCGCGCGCGCAAAAAAATAAATGATGAGCGGAAGAACGTCCCGGATCTCCTCGACGGTGAGTTCGAGGCCTTGAAGACCTTGGTGCACCTTCTCACTATTTGACGTGTCGCGTCTTTGATCTTCGGGCAGGAAGAGCACTCTCGTGAGAACCACCCGCGATCATCAGACGTGGTTCCTCACGAGTGCTCGCTGGATGCGTGCAACAGGGGCTGCTTGTTTTTGCCCGCGCTGCATTAACTGTGTAGTGCACAAACACTAACACCGCCTTATTTATTCTGTATCTCAACATTTATTACCTGAACAGGCCTGGCGCCGTGCCCACATAGAAGGTCAAGACCGACAACGTCCAGAAGAAGAAGACCGTGAAGAAGACCACCGTGGTCTTCAAGGCCATCTCCGGACTCACCGTCGAGGAGATCAAGGACCGTTCTTCCGCTCGTGGTACGTCGATAAGCCACACTTTGTCGTTCGCTCCTTATCTATACATCTCATCTATATATATACATATACACACACACGCACACATATAAATCTACATATATGTCTGCATATAATATTGAACAGCATTACTTTTGACTTGTCTCATATCAGCCTCTGTTTACGGCTCTCTAACTCGTGTTGCGTACATCCATATCTCCCTTCCTCCTTCTCCCCTTTCTCTTTTGCTTCCTCCCTGACTCATCGTCGCTTCGGTTTTTCTCCATTGCGATGGTGCGTCTTCTCACTGATGCTATTTACTCCTTCCACCTGCATCCCAATCGCTTGATTTGCCCTCCCCCGCTTCTCCTGCTCCCTCCACACTCACCCTCTCATGCTTATTCTCGTCGCTATTACAGGAGACTTCCGCAAGAAGGTCAAGCTGAGGCCCCCAAGAAGCCTCTCGTGAAGAAGAACCGCTTCGCCAAGAAGACCACCACCGCCTAAGTCTTTCCTCAAGCCTTCCTATAGCCTCTTAGATCGATTTCTCCTCTGTTCTCTTCATAATTTTCTGCAATAAAACATACTTTCTATACTCGTTCACGTCTGTAAATAGCATTTACTTCTGCTTTTATTTCCTGCACCCCTTCCTCTTAAGAGTATGAAATCCATCCACACTACGGACCGGACCGCACATGCTGAACAGAAACATGTTGAGTACCTCAACAAACAAATTACCGCATCTCGCCCTCATGCAGCTACACACACACACACATAAACACATGCCCATGCGTAACCAACAACATAAGAAATCGGGTTTTACGCAACATCAACAGAGCATTCTATTTATACAATATATATCACTGCAGTGCTTTGAGTGCATACGCAAATAAATATCATTCTGGAAGCGATTCGAAAACAAAATGTGTAGCCGTATTGTCATTGAACGAACAAACAATACCCTGCCACTTGTACGCTGCAACCGCCATCTTTCCTCATATACAATCCCGCATGAACCTTTACATACTCGCCTGCTCACTCTGCCTCAACCCCCACCAACACAACTCTTCTCCCTCCTCTAGCTCTTCTTGGAAGCCTTGGTAGCCCTCGTTTCCAGCAGCCACCAACAAGAGCGACAGCTCCGAGGAAGAGAGCGCCGGAGAGGACCTTGAGAGAGGTGTTCTCCTGCTTGATCTGGGCATCGATCTGCTCCTTAGGAAGCCTGGATACGATGAGGGGGCGGTCTTCGGTGGAAAGGGCACGAAGGAATCTTCCGTCGAACCCTACCGTCCCCACAACCACGATGGGATCGTTGGGGGCTATCGAGTACTCCTCAGTCTCGTACGACAGCACTCTCTCGTAGGAAATGGGCTTGCTAGAGAGGCAACGAAATCAGCGTACAAATAAAAATGTATACGTTGCGTACACACACACACATAGACGCAGGCAGAAATACATACACGCACATGTTTGAG
The DNA here is from genome assembly GCA_035043665.1 of Drosophila quasianomalipes. Classification (NCBI taxonomy): domain Eukaryota; kingdom Metazoa; phylum Arthropoda; class Insecta; order Diptera; family Drosophilidae; genus Drosophila; species Drosophila quasianomalipes. Next base: position 41,586 of record JAWNMU010000096.1, read on the forward strand.
AGTTAGATACGAATGTACTCGTGAAGCGGTGTCAAACAGAGAAGGGAGATACAAAAGGCGACACGTATAGATACAATACAACGATAAGCTGTTTCTTTGTTCTTCATCCTCGCGCTTGTTTTTTCTTACTTTGGGACCTGGCTTACGTCGTCGGAGCGGTATCCTCCAGCAGTAAACACGGGGAGGGGCTGCGCAACAAATATATACATATACATATACATATACACATGACAAAACAGAGACACCCATCTCAAATATAACACACACAAATGAACTCAGTGAGAAACACGCCAATAATAGCATAAAGAGAACGGTATTCATCTTGTCAATTGCGGATCCACAATCGTGGGAATCCGTTTCGGCATGCGCATGGCTGTTATGCATTCAATCTACGTTTCCTCGTCAGTTTCATTCGTCAGATGGCGCGAATGCTCGTTTGCCATTTAGTTCTCTTTGCTTTGGATTTCCATCTCAACGTGGTATTACAGTGCTCGAGAGCGCTGGCTGGACGTACATCATGAAATAGACAAATCTGGGAAACTTGATAGACAGAGTCAAGTAGAGCAAAACAAAGAAGAGTGGAAATAGTGGAGAAAATGGAGAAAATGATGAACAATGGAGTCCTACCAGCTCATTGTTGGGAATATCAATCCACTTCACTCCGGCTCTGTACTCAGCATCTGCAGTATCAACACAAACCAATACATATACATACACGCACACACACACGCACACACACATACAGGTACGTATGCATACACAAACATACAAACATGATGCACACAGACACATGCATAGACACAGAGACATGTGCGAGAGAAGGAAAGCGTAAGAGTTAGGAGTCATAGGAATAACCAATAAGCACAGGAAGCCGAAAAAAAAAGAAAGATGAACATGCAAACCACAACACGACACACGCAACAATATCACCCTCCCTTCCCCCTATCTCTTTTTGCAACCAATCAATGTCTTTTACACCTCTCTCTCCCCCAAAACTTCATTTTACTCTCCTTTTCCTTTTACTTTCCTGAGTCACCGCCGACTCCATTCCTCTCTTTCTTCCCCTCTTCTTTTTCCTTCCCTCTCTTTGATTTCTCTCCCCCTTTCTTCCCTCTTTCCTCCTCACCATAGTGCCATCAATCCCCCTTCACCATTTTCTTGTCTCTTTCTTTCACCTCTCTTTCTCTCCCTCTCACCCCTTTACTCTCCCATCCCCTCACCCCTCATCCTCAGCTGCCTACCTCGCCTTCCCCCTCCTGCCCTTCCTCCTCTTCCTTACCTGTTTATCACTCCCCATCGTTCGCACTCTGTCTTTCTTCCCCCTCCCCCTCATTCTTCCCCCCATACCCTTAAGCTCCTTCTCTCCTTCTCTCCTTCCTCGTCCACCCCCCATCTCTCTTCATTCATTCCTTCTCTATCATTTATTGCACTTATCTACACATACACCCCATGTTAACACTTAACCCACACACGTATCCCCTTTCCCTCCCCTCATTGCTCTCTATCCTTTCTAGCCGACTTCCTCCCCTCCCACTCTTTCTCACCCTCCCGCCCTCCTCTCTTGATTCTCCCCTCCTTTCTCTCCCATCTCTGCCCATCTCCACCGATCAGCCCTGCATCCCCCCCCCCCCCCCCACACACACACACACATACACGCCCACTTCTCTTTCCTTTCCCTTCCCTTCCCTTTCCCTTTCCCTTTCCTTCCCCCATTCTTTTCCTTTCCCCTTCCCCTTACCTCCCCTTCCCCTTTTCCTACTTTCTTTCCTTTTCCACTCCCTTCCTTTCTTTTTCTTTCCTCCTTTTCCCCCTTCCCATCTGCACATCCCACTTCTAAATGTGTCCCAATAAACCCTTGCACTTCGCGATACGTCATTTCTAAGCGTTTACTTACCAACATTGACGGGTGCAAGGTCACTGTCGAGGGTGAGGGAGTCTCCACAGCCAGGGAACTCTTCTTCCCATGTCCAGAGCTCGTCCTCCACGTCCTCCTTCCTTTCCAAAGTATCTTTCTCTGAAGGTAGCACTCAAAGACAACGAAGTGTTTGCGAAGGATGCGTCGTCGATCACACGCATCTCTCCCCGAAGTTACGCACACACGCACACACGCACACACACACACGCGCACACACACACACACACACACACACACACACAACCACATACATATATACATACATACATACATTCGCATATACACACAGTAAATACACATACATAAACATGCGTTAGTATTGAGGAGGGCGAAATACACACACTCAATAAATACAGAGAAATGCATGTAAAACGCCATGAGAACGACCGACTCACCAAGATGACGTCCTGGACAACATCCTCACAGATGGTAGCTCGTATGCAATCCTCTTCTCTCCGTTGACGACCTCCGAGGTTTCGGTCATTCTCTCTACGATCCTCTTCTCGCACCATCCTATTCACCACGACAGTATCGTCTCCCAACATCGACAGACGAGCAGTCTTAGGGGGGAACCCAAGCTTTTCCCCGATCACATACTCATCGAACACCTCTCCGAAAGTGAGGTCACGGCTTTCTTCTGCAGCTCTGTGTATACTTCTCTGATCGACTTAGGCTTGAGTTCCAGAGCCCAAGCAAACTTATCATTTATAACCACCGACTACACACCACCAAAAAATCCAGCCAACCCCACCACATAAATGAATACAGATTTTGCACCCAAAGATTAAATGCAGTACACGATAGTACAATCATAGCGAACCAAACGATCGTTACGCTTGGCTCTGTGCATTGGTGAACAATGTGTAATGCATGTGCAAAACAAGAACAGTGAGAACTGGTGGATGCAAAAATATATACCTCTTCGTGAGCTACATATCCAGCAGCTCCGAGAGCCCCAGCTCCTGCAAGGAAAGCACCCGCCAATGTTAAAGACATCGTTAATACTTATTTTAATATTCGTATTTCTTAATTCGGGAGCAATCACTCGGCCAATGCTCGTCAAAAAATCTGCGGATATGGCCAATTATCCAATCACACAAAACGTGGTAATATGACGAAGATTACATTCCTCATCTGGATAAGGAAAGAAAATACCAAATTATGTATATGAAATTCCAGTTTGGCTCTACCGGGTGCTTTCTCATATTTACACTGAAAACGTAACCTACTCACCACTCCCTGTTTTTTTCTCAATTTGAAGATGAAGCGGGAAAAAGTTTCTTTGGAAGAACAAGAGAACGTGTCAGCTTTCTATTTTCTATTGCGCTAGTTGCTACTATGAATTGCTGCCTTAACAAGACTTTGTTATCATGTACATAGTTAAAGCTTTTTATATCTGTTCAATTTTCTTTTTCCCTTCTATAGTTTTCTTTGTGCATATTCAAATGTTCTTCAAAAAAAGTGACATCAAAAGAATATTGAAACGCTGGTAAACTATAGAATTCCTTCAGAAGAACCAGATATTGTACCTTTCCTACAGAGAACAACATGTTCTGTGATTTATTATCTATTCTTGATTGATTTTTTTCATATACCGCGTATGAGAATAGTTCTTCCTTTTCTTGCTTATCTATCAAGAAAACTTTGAACGTCGCGCCTAACCTCACGCCTCTTTCCTCCTATTTGTTTAGGGGAGTTCGCGTTGTATTCGAGCACTCTTATTGCGAGACAGGCTATGCATTGGAATAACACACATATATATCTACCCATTTCGCCTGGTTCCCACGAATATAATTTACTTTAAGTTGATTTTTTTCTGCTGTCCTAGGGGATTCAAATTGAACTCTGCTCTGTATGACAAAAGTCTTCTGAATGCATGCACATACATTCTTATCTGCTGCGCTTCTGCTTGATCTACACAAATAATTCTTAATTTCAAGTTGTATAGTCTATTCTTTAGGTTTGAATGGAACATTTCACAGTTTAATTCCTACCGTTCTCCCTTATTTTTTTCCCCTTCGTTCTCCCTCCTCTTTTGTACTCGTTCGGCCACTCACCTGTTTTGTATTTTTACTGCCCCCTTTTGCAGGCCTTTTTGGTTCCTCTTGCAGTTTGCAGAGCGTTCACATCGCTCGATTAAGAACCCGGTTCTTATTTCCACGCTTCGAACAAGAGAGTTAACAGAAGTGCATTCAATAGCAGTATACTACAATAGTATACAGTAACTAATTCAAGCATAAGAAATTCGTTTCAGAGTACTTATCACACAAAAACAAGGCCATGTACGGATGGACCGACGGGGACCAAGAAGAGCTCTCAGCTCTTCATCTCAGCCATCGCAGCCAACCTCCTCTTCTTCCTCCTCATCTTCGTCCTCTACGTCTTCATCTTCCTCCTCATCCTCCTCCTCCTCCTCCTCTTCCTCGTTCTTCAGCAACATGCGTATCCCTGGGATGGAAAAGATAGCGCAGTCAAGCTGGGGAAGGTGTTGGAACTGTTACTTGAAGTCTAACCTGACTCCTCTGCAGCTCCAACTGAGTACAGCAGCTTCAGCCCACACCTGGATCTGAACGGACGCAATCAACGAGCCCCTCCTCGACCTCCCTCTGAGCGTGAGGGAGGGGCCGAGTCGGGCGAGTGGAGGCTGAGATTCCCTGGAAGTCTCTGTCTTCCTCTCCCTGCCGCATTTCCCTCCACTCTGTCGACCTGACACTTAAGGTCAAGGATGCCACTACCACTGATGAGGCACAGTATCTCATTCAGCAAGCATTCTCCTCAATCCTCCTCTTCTTCTTACTCTCCTTCTTTCCTTCCTCTTCCTCTTCTTCGCCATCCTCCTCCACACCCTCTTCCCTGTTGTCGTGCCTTCCTCTAGCCACCGGACGATGCGATTCAAGAGGGAGTGAGAGAGGGGTTCAAGTCGGTGATTGCGATAAGGAGGAGGAGGGCGGAGAGGAGGAGTGCGAGGGGAGGGTAGAGGAAGCAACGATAGCGGAGTGGGACGTATCGTACGGGGGAAGAGAAGCAGGCGTCGGAAGGGGGGAACAGACAGCAGATGAGGAGGGGGAGGGAGAAGGAGGAGGAGGAGGAAGAGGAAACGTATGCCAGTGCTTTCCAACGCATCTTAGATATTTTCATAAATGCCAGTATGAGTCTTCTTCTTCCTACTCCTTCATCCCCTCTTCATCTGTCTTCCTGCCCCCGTCTCTGCTCCTCCTCCTCTCCCTCCTTCCCTCCTCTCCTCATCCTCTTCCTCGAGTTCTTCTTCTCTTCATCTACCCCTGCGTCGTCTCCCTCTTGACATGGGCTTTGTGTGCCATGTACTCGTCGATTGAGCAGATGGTGGCAAGAACGGTGTAGAATGGGTGGAAGTGAAGGTTAGAATAGAGGGAGTTATTTCTCCCATCCTCTCTCTCTACCCTTTGCGTCGTCTTCCTACTTCCCTCTGCTTCTCTCACTGATTGTCCTTCCGCTCTTCTCATCCTCCTCCTCCTCCTCTCTCATTGCTTCTACCCTCGCCTCTTCTTCCTCCTCCTCATCTTCTTCCTCGTCCTCTTCATCGTCTTCCTCTTCATCTTCTTCACCTTCTTCTACCCCTCACTGCTACGTTTGAAGGAGAGTACAGAAGGAGAGGGAAGTCGGGAACGCCTCGATCTACGTTGGGAGTGGATACCATTGTGTTCTTCATCCGGAAGAACTGGTGTCCCGAGACTTGCCAAAAGATCTACTTCCTCTACCGCAGCCTAGCTCCTCAGGTCGAGGGGGCGAGGGGTAGCGGTGCCGTATAAAGGGGTCGCAGATAGCGAATAGAAGAGGTACAGGAAAGTGGGAAGGAAAAGGAACGTCATTTGGAGATGTTTATAAGAAGAGAAGGGAACAGGAGGCGGAGAGGGATCAGGATCCTGGGGTTAGATGAGGGGAAGAAAGAGAAGAGGGAGACACGAAGAAGGGGAAAGAGAGGGCGAGGAGAGGAAAGAGGGAGACAAAGGCGGAGGGAGAGGGAGAGAACGGGATTGTTTTGACGAAGAGAATAGAGAGGGCGATGAGATATCTATCTGAGATCAGCAGTGGCGTGAGGATCCACGGCACCCCCCCCCCCCCCCCCCCCCCCCCCCCCCCCCCCCCCCCCCCCCCCCCCCCCCCCACACACACAAACGAAGGATGGAAAAGATCTGTCCAGATGCAGTCTTCTGATTGATCGAGGAGTGGAAGGGGGAGGGAGAGGGAAGGAGAGGGAAACAGAGGGAGGGGACGGGGACGGGGTGGGAGGGAGGACGAGAGAGAGGAGCGGGAGGAGGGAGGCAAGAGGGAGGGAGATGTGAGAGAGGAACACAGATGATTTAGCATCTGATAGAAAGGAGTGGGATGAGGGCGAGGGCGAGGAAGGGTGGGAGGGAGGGAAAGAAGGAGAAGGGGGAGTGGGAGGGAGGAGGGAGAGAAAGCATGGGGATGACAGAGGATGGGGGCGGTGCTAGTCTACCGCAAGTGGTGTTTGGGTGGCCACCTTGCCTTCTCTTCTGACGTCCTCGACGCCATCAGAACAATCTACCGTATTCAGTCTAGACGTCTCTCCTCCTGCCTCCTCCTCATCTTCCTCTCCTCTCTTCGCTCTATTTCATCTTCCTCTCGTCGTCTATGTCGCCATCTTCCCCTCCTCCTCCCCTTCTCCTTCACTTGCGTTTGAATTCATGTCTGAGTGCAGACCTCTCCTCCTCTGCCCCTTTCCTCCCCCTTGCGCTCCCCTCTCCCTAAGATCTAAAAAAAACAGGCATCATCGGCGCAGTCACGAACTGGATCTACGGATCTCCTGCTAGCTTGACCTGCCCTCCATGTACTATCCTCCTCCTCTTCCTCCTCTTCCTCCTCTTCTTCTTCGTCGCCTTACTCCTCGTGCTCTCGCTGCTCTTCGTGGTGTTGCCTCTCACCAAGAGTTGCTTCAGCTGGACTCAGAGAAGCGTCTTCCTCCTGCTCAGAAGAGTACGATGAACGATGCGTCCTTCGCCTCCTCTTCTTCATCCTCTTCCTACTCCAACTCATCATCAATCGTCTTCTCGCTTCCCTCCCCTTCCCTTGTCTGCTTCCGCCTTCCCTCCCTCTGTCCCTCCTTCCTCTTCTTCATCTTCTTCCGGGATTCGAAGGCCTCGGTTTGAAAAATACGGTTGGTTTGCACTTCGAGTTGAGAAGTGGGTTCGGGGGGGGGGGAGGAGAGTGTAGGGGCAAGCATGGAAGGGAGAGAGAGCGGCGGGCGGCAAGGAGGATTCTGAAGGGGGAGGAGGAGGAGGAGATGGCATGTCGACTACCGCAGAGGTGGGGTAAACGTGCAGGAATAGTAGACGGGAGATACTCAGCCCAAGACATTTGTCTATTCTTCTCTCTCTCCCCCTCTCCTCTCTCCTCTCTAGCGCAAACAGCTCTTCCTCTCTCAGCCCTCCTGGCCACCGTCCAGTGGGTCGAGTCGCACGCAGCGCATATTGCTCTCTCTTCTCTTGCTTCTGCCTTCTCCATCCTCACGCTCCTCTGGCTCTGCCAACTCCACGTCCTCCTCTTCCCTATTTCCTTCTCTTTCCCTCTTCCACCTACTCCTCCCTTTCTTCCTTCTCTTCCTCTCTTTGCCTCCCCTCCTTCCCTGCTACTTCATCTTCTTCCTCCTCGATTGCTCTAATTGCAAACGAAAGAAAAATCAGTGCAAAGGACGGCCTCTTTTTAATTGAGTCCTTCCTCTCCAAAATATCCTCTATCCCTTCCTCTTCTCTCCCTCCTCTCGCCATCCCTCCTCTTCCTTCCCCTCTGCTACTTCTACCTCCTCCTCTGCTGACTCTGACTCTATTGCAGTTGCGAAGGCTGTGGATTCCAATCCCTTCCATCCCTTCCTTCTCCTCCCTCATCTCCTCCTCCTCTTCCGTCTCTGCCTCTGCCCTCTCTGTTGCTGCCACAGCCTCTTCACTCCGCTCAGCGATGCTAGCAGAAGAGAGGATGGAGAGGGAGAGAAGGAGACAGGGAGGGAGCAGGCGGAATGGACTGGGAGGGTACGCGTGGCAGGGAATAGGGGGCGAAGCGGAAGCGGAGGGACTGGGGGAGAGGTGGGAATTGGGCTAGGAAGACTCATGAAGTGGGGAAAGAAGGGAAGGTATGGAGGAGGCAACGGATTGTGGAGGGTGAGCGTGGGGAGTGAAAAGGATGGATGTTTATGCGTGCTTGTCTGACGCTTTGGGTGAGGAAATAGAGGGGGAAAGGGAGAGGGAAATGGAGAGAGAAAGGGAGAGGAGGCTAGAGAGAGGTGGTGATGAAGGGAAAAGACGGTGAGGAAGAGCGAAGGGACGATAACGAGGAAGACACCAGTGATATCCTCTACGTGTTGACCATGTGTGCATATCTATTTCCAATGTAATCGTGGACGGCTGAGTCAAAAAGTAGAGGGGATGGAGGTGGGGGGCAAGGGTGGGGGAAGGCGTACTTTGGAAGAGAGACAGAGTGATATGGAGACCCTGCTTCCTCCTCACCTCCCTCCCTGCTCTCTCCCTCATCCTCTTCTTCTTCATCCTCTTCTTCTTCTTCTCACCTTCCTTCGCCCCGCCTGAAGCTCCGCTTTGATCGATGCATCTTTTGCCGCATTTCTGTGGTATGGAAGGGAGGGGGGTCGATTTCTTCACAGAACAAAGGCACTCACTTCCCTTACCTTCACCCTCCTCCTCTCTCCTCCTCATCTGCTTCCTCCCTCCCTAGCTCCTGCCATCATCTTTCCTGCTCTCTCCCCCTTCTGCCCTGTGTTCGTCGCCTGCTCTCCCTCCCTTTCGTCTCTGTCCCTCACCTCTCATCCGAGTGCCACCCTCTCCTCTTCAAATCCTTCGCCATCTTGCTTAGCTATCCACAAAACATTCCCTACGTCCTCCTTCTCCCCTCCCCCTCCTCATCCTCCTCCTCCGCTTCTTCGCTGTCTTCTTCTTCTTCTTCTTCTTCTACCCCCGTCTCGTTTGTTCAGATCTACAATTCGTTCAAGGCAATATCGGATACATACGGAGAGGAGAGAGAGGGCGTACGTGGGGAGTAGGAAGAGGATTGGGTTGGAGAGAGAAGGGGGTGAGGGAGAGAGCGGGAGAAAAGAAGAACCAAGAGGGAGGAGAAGAGAGGGAAGGGATGAGGGGGAGGGCGAAGAAGAGAGGGAGATCAGAGAGGAGATAGAGAGAGAGAAAGAGAGAGAAAAGGAGAGGGAGGGAGAGGGAAAGGAGAGACGAAGCTCTGTTCCTTCTTGCATTTCCTCTCCTCTTCTTGGACTAGGGGATCTACCTCTTCCTATTCCCTCTTCTTACCCCGTCCTCCTCCCCACTCCTCTTCCTCCTCTTCTTCCTCTCCTTCCTCTCCCCTCTCATCCTTCTTGCCACTCACTCTCTCTCCTTCATTTCTTCTTCCTCTTCTTCCTCTTCTTCTTCTCCCTCGTCTCTCATTCATCTCCCTTTTCCACTCCCGCTTCCTTCCCCTTCACTCTTCCCCCATCTCCTCTCAGAGATGCACTCTTTCTTCCTGCCCCTCTTCCCCTTCCTCCTCTCTCTCTCCTCGCCCTCTCCCTCTTCCGCTTACTTCTCTCTCCTCCTCTCCTTCCTTCCTCCGCGTTCGCTTCCTCCTTCCTACTCTTCTTCCTCTTCTTCCTCATGCTTCTTCCTCCACTCCCTCTGCCTCCTCCTCTCCGTCACTCCTGCCCCCACCTGTTGCTCTCTTCCGCTTCTCGCGCACCAACACTCTATCAACGTCTTTCTTCCCTTCAAGAAGCTTCTGCCTATGACTTGTTCAGACCATGCGGAAGGAGAAGGAGAGGAAGGGAGGGAGAAACTGGGGGAGAGGGGAGATGGAGGCAGAGAGAGAGAGAGATGGAGAGAGGGAAGGGACAAGAGAGGGTGGAAGGAGTCAGAGGGAGAGAAAGGAAGACCTCTACGTGGGAGTGGAGTGGGGAGTGTGAGTGTGAGCAGGAGGAAGGCTGCAGACGATGAAGAGAAGATGCGACGACCCGAGAGGGGACATGTTTGACCGATGGGCAAAGGGACGTCCTGGAGTACGCTGAGGAGGAGGATATGGGGGAGGAGGGAGCAGAGAGAGGCTGTATGAGACATGGAGGGTGAGTGGGAGTGTGGAGGGGGAGAGAGGAAGCGATTTGACGTTGTCAGTAAATCGTAGGAAAGCAAGAAGAGAGAGAGACTCTCGTGGGGAGGGACGAGGGAGGAAGAGGAGGACAGAAGAGGGAGAGGGAGGTGAGGAAGAAGGGTTGGGAGAGGAAGAAGAGGGAGCTCCATGGGAGGGTGGGGCCAAGTAACTGTACAGTTTGTCTTCCCCCTCTTCTCCTTTCTTCTCCTTCTTCTTCTTCCTCCTTCGTCTCCTTCTTCTCCTTCTCCTTCTCACCCTCTTCCTTCTCTTCTTTCAGCCAATGCTTGAGTATGACCTCCTCCCTTCCTTCCCTTCCTTCGTCTTCATCGTCTGCCTCCTTCTTCCCTCCTCCGACCCCTTGTCCATTTCGTTCTCCTCGTCCACGATCTTTGCAGTTGCCAGCGCCGCTGCCTCCTGGGCTCTCGATTATATTTCCCAACAAGTGCGCGGAGGGTACGGTGATGAAGGGAGGCAGGTGGCAGAGATGGAGGAGGGGGCGGGGAGGCGAGCGGGTGGAAGAGGAAGAGGGAGAGTGGAGGGAGTAGGGATGCTGTTTCTGTTGGAGAATGCACTCACGCCGTGTTGAATGCAGCAAGGAGAGGGAGGAAGGAAGAGCAGGGAGGGCGAGGAAGGGGGTCAAAGTACAAAGCGGAAGAAGAGAAAAACAGAGAGGAGGAGGAGGATATGGAGGAAACTAACAGCGGGACAGGAAGGAGACAGTAGTATTGGAAGATTTGGGGTTAGGGAGTGTATGCAACATGGACACAGTTTAAATCAGATCGACATCCTCTTTCCTCTGTCCCCCCTCTCGTACCTCTCCTCTTCTTCCTCACCCCCTCTCTCAGTGCCCTTCTAGCTCATGCTGGGAAGAAGAGGACGATGAGGAAAGGGCAGGGAGGAGAGGGAGAGGGAGTGGGAGAGTGGAGGAAGAAGAGGAGGGAGGTGAGAGAGACGGGAGGAGGTGAGAGGGGACGTCGATTCGATTTGATCTGGAACCACTCCGTGCCGTCCCTCCTCACTTCCGCCTGTGACCCCCTGCTCTTCCTTCTGCTCAGCAGTGTATTTCCAACAGAAACAGCATCCTCCCTCCACTCTCCCTCTTCCTCTTCCCTCTCCATCTCCTTCATCACCGTACCCTCCATGGTGGAAATATAATTGAGAAACCGGACGCGTTGGCAGCTGCGGACAGGAGGCCTAGTGGGTGGGAGGAGGGAGGCAGACACAGACAGAGAAGGAAGGAAGGGTGAGAGGAGAGGAGAGGAGAAAGAGAGAAGGAAGGAGAGAGAAGTACCCCGTCACCTCCCTCTCTCCAATCCCTCCTGTTTCTACCTCACACATATCCTCCCTCCCCATGCTCAGTCACCCCAACCTAGGTCTGAAACACCCCTCGGTCATCGCATCTTCTCTTCCATTTTGCATTCTCCTGCTCCTCACCTCCCTCCCCTCCCACTAGAGGTCTTCCTTTCTCCCTCTACTTCCACCCTCTCCGCCCACCCTCTCTCCATCTCTCTCTCTGCCTCCCGCTCTCGTTTCTCCCTCCCTTCTCTCCTTCAGCATTCTGAACAAGACGCGAAGGAAGAAGGTGGGGAGTGTTGCACAAGCGGAAGAAAGTGGAGGGACGGAAGAAAGTGAGAGAGAGAGAGAGAGAGAGTGAGAGACAAAAGGGAGATGAGAGGGAAGAAGGAAGGAAGAAAATGAAGGAGAGAGAGAGTGAGCGCAAAAAGGATGAGAGGAGAGGAAGGAAGAAGAGGAGGAAGATGAGGAAGGACATCAAAGAGAAGGCCGTCTCTCTCTCTGTCTCCTTCTCTCTCTCTCCCTCAGTCCTCTCTTCTTCCTTCCTCCCCCTCATCCTTCCTCTCTTCTCCTCTCTTGGTTCTCTTTCCCCCTCTCTCTCATCAATCCTCTTCCTACTCCCCTACATCATGTCTTCTGTGAATCTGAACACTTGAGACAGAGGTAAGAAGAGCGGAGGAGGATGTGGGGAGGAGAGAGGACAGATGTTTTGTGGATAGCTAAGCAAGATAGCGAAGCCCCGAAGAGGGTGGCCTCAGTGAGGCAGAGCAGGCTGTCAGAAGATATGAGGCCCGGGCTAGGGAGGGAGGAAGCAAGATGAGGAGGAAGAGGAAGAGGAACGCTGTCTGTGAAGGCGACCCTCCCTTCCATACCCCAAGTGCGTCAGCTGGAGTCAAAGGAAGTAGAAGAAGAAGGAGGATGAAGAAGAAGAGGATGAGGAGGCAGGGAGGGAGGAGGAAGGGAGGGTCTCCTATCCTCTTGACCCTTGCCCCACCTCCATCCCCTCTACCACGATTTGGTAGTGAATGTGCAACGTTAAGCATATATCACGAATGTCTTCCCTCGTTATCAGGCCCTTCCTTCCATCTTCCCCCTCTCTCGTTCCCTCTCATTTCCCTCTCACGGCGCGCGCATAAACATGCATCGCACCCCATTCACGCACTCCTCCATACCTTCCCTTCTTTCCCGCTTCCCGCCGTTTCTATTCCCTACGATCCCTCCACTTCCCCCTATTCCCACACGCGTACCCTCCCAGTCCCATTCCGCCTGCCTCCTGTCTCTCCTCTCTTCTAGCGGAGTGAGGGCTGCGGCAGCAGCAGAGAGGGCGGAGGGAGGGAAGGGGATGGAAGGATCCCAATGGCGAGTCAGAGTCAGCAGAGGAGGTGAAGGAAGGAGAGGAAGAGGAAGGGATAGAGGATATTTGGGGCGTCCTTTTGGTTTTGCTCGTTTCGTAGTCGACAGAAGGAGGGAGGCAAGGAGGAAGGGTAGGTGGAAGAGAGAAATAGAAGAGGAGGACCCAGGCAGAGCCAGAGGAGCGTGAGTGGAGAGAGAAGCAAGAGAGAGAGCAATAGCTGTGACTTGAACAGTGTGGTGGCCAGGGCTGTGGGGAGAGAGGGAGAAATGGCCGGGTACCTAGTAACAACCTACACCCCACTGCGGTAAATTGGCATGCCTCCTCCTCCCCTTCGTATCCTCCTTCTCCTCTCACCCTTCCCCTGGAAGTGCAAATCAACCCAGCTAAGTCCCCGGAAAGTATGAAAGGAGAAATGGAAGCAGAAGAGAGAGGGGAAGAGGAAGGAAGACGATGATGATGGGTTGGAGTAGGAAGAGGATGAGAGAGGAGCGGGGACAGGCATCAGGCAGGGGAGCACTTCTGGCAAAAGCAACTCTAGTGAAGGGAAAGACGAAAACAACAAGGGAGTAGGTAGAGAGAAGAGGAGGATGAGGAGGAAGAAGAGGAAGAGGTGCTGGGTAGAGTCCATCCATCCCAGTTCGTGACTGCGCCGATGATGCAGTCTTAGGGAGAGGGAGAGCAAAGGGGGAGAAGGGGCAGAGGAGGAAGAGTCACCTCAGATTCAAGCACTAGTAGGGGAGAAGGGGAGGAGGAGGGGAAGATGAGCATAGACAAGCAGAGGAAGATGAAATAGAAGACAGAGGAGGAAGGGGAATTTGTTTCTGATGGCGTTGAGGACGTCAGAGAAGGAAAGGTAAATGCCTCACTCCTTCCCTTCCTCGCCCTGTCTTTCATCAGATGCTAAATCATCTATTATATCTCCTCCCTCTCGCACTCCCTCTCGTCCTCTTGCCCGTCCTCCCTCTGTTTGCCTTCCTTCCATGTGGTGTCAGACGTAGAGCGCGTTGCACGTGGAACACCCGTCCTCAGATGTGTGTCTGTGCCTCTCTTGACCTCTTCGTCTCCTTCCTCCAACCTCTCTTTTTGTA